>JAACJN010000106.1:0-156708 GCA_013368555.1 Collybiopsis confluens | reverse complement strand
ACAGAAAAAGAAATCAAAATATCTAAATTCACGTACATCATTCGCTGATACAGGCGTTCCTGTATAAACTCGATATAATCCGGAGTGTTTTCTTGAAGCTCTTCCAAATAAGCTATAATCTGCCCATAGCTAAAGAAGGAAAGAAATGTTAATGATCAAACTTGTAATATGTTCACTAACTCTTCGTCAAGATTCTTGCGGATATGTCATTACTGTTCTTGCTACCAGTTGCATGCTCTTGAATGCAGTGACATATCTGTAAATGGATCTCGGAGAATGTAAAAGAAAGAAATCGTAAAACTAGTACCGTGATGGTAACCATTCCGATGAGCCGAATGGGTATTTGTTTGGTCCTCTCAAGCTCCTGCACAAGTAACTGATCAAGACGGGGCCGGCCATCTATCAAGTATCCCCGCAGAATTTGGGCTATGAGGGGCGAGAAGAAAGGATGCTCCCTACAGTCCTTCCCTGCATAAAAAAATTAAATCCATGAAAAGAACATAATATAAAAATTAGCCTTACCTCAATGTCTACAGAGTCGTAATGGTATCTATCATCTGTAGTAAGCCAAGTAGCAAGGCTAGCCTATAATCAAGGTGTACATCGGATGATACACAATGTGAAGGAGAAATAATTAATCACCTTAGACGGCCCATCCATTGCTGATGAAAATCCATAGAACTGATCAACTCGAACTCGGGCATCCTGCGCAAAGGCATATCTGACATTGGATTGCGCATAATTCATCTGAAACAGTTACACGCTGGAGCAGCTGGAGCAAATGATCAACTCACATATACAATCAAATCCTGTCTCTGACGGGCATCGTGATCAAGGTCTCGCAGTGCTTTGAAAAGTTTGTTAGCATCAGCCTTGCCTTGTACCCGTTGGCGTGCAAGCTCATCTTCCAAAGTATCCCATGCGAACATATTGCTAGTGGGAAACATGTCAACAATACAAATAGCGAGCCGGACACATTGCCTTGCAAGCCGTGCGAGCTCCGGGCAATCGAAGTCTCCTTGATGCACTTTCCCTCGTGAGTTGGAGTTCTTCTTTCCACGTTGTGGCTTAGTGATATCCTTGACGAGGATCTGGCAGGATAGTGATTACAGACACTAGAAAGAGAAACATCGTACTCACCTCATCACCGTCATCCATGTCAACGTCGGCGATTCCATCATGATTGTCAGACTCAGTAGTTTTGTCAGATTCACTGCCGCTATCTGGATCTGTCAAAAGAACATGAGTAACAACACATCAAGTCACACGCTGATCTGACCTTCGTCTAAATCTATAAGAATAATCATAACCATGACCTCAGCGGACAGTTGACGGGAAGATCACGCACCGCTATGATGTACACGCCGAAATTGTTGGAGATAAAGCTTTTCTTGCGCATTCAATGGAGGCGCCGCTACAGGACTCAGGTCAGCATGGATAGAATTGGTGGTGCCAAATGTACCATTTGTATCTGATTCCATTGGTGCGAGAGAAAGGTCATCAGAATTATATACTGTTAAGAAGCTAATGACCCTACGTGTGCCTGGTCGAGTTCCAGGTTCAGCAGATGAGTCAAATGTTTGATGGTAGTCCTTTGTGTAATTGCCTAGAAAACGAGTACATAAACTATAAGATTGTCGAATAGTTCACCTGCAGACCTTGGTCAGTCTTGGTATTCTTGCTGTTCGAAGTTTTTTTCGGCCTCGTATTGTTACTTCCAGCATGGGAGGGCTGGAGACTTGCTTGAATGTCCTCCTTGAACTTTTTAGGAGGAGGAGCTTCTGTGCATGTATCGTCCGGCCGGTTGGGACGGCGCCGTTCCTTCATGGGTTCCTTCATGGATGAGGAAGAAAACGTGAATGAACCACGTGATGGCGCTCAGGTTCAGTGCCACGTAGTGTACAACTCTCTGGGCGTAATGTCTGTATTATTTCAAGCAGAATTGTGGATCGTACATCGATACAGAGTACTAATGTGCAGTCTAATTAATGCAATATCCTCATTCCCCTGCCCACTCGAGCCCGACTCCAAGCCCGAGCTAATATCCTCAGCCCCTGGACCTACCATTACCATTACCACCATCCATCCCCCATACCACCCCCGGCCACAATAATCGGTCCTATCACTATTATCACCATCACCCATGTCCATGACAATCTTCCGTCTCTTCAGCCCGTTACCGAATGCTTCCATACCCCGGTCTAAGCAAAGTTCGAGATGGTCAGATCTTGATATTTGGTTACACATAGAACAAATGGCGCGTCGAACGTGGTGAATTTCGCCAGTGTCTTCGGGGATGTGGACGCGGAAAGGTTTGGTGGTAATCGGTTCGTCGACCATGAGAACGTTCCCAACAGTGCTCGTAGCCCTTCTGAAACATGTTATTAGCTACAAGCGACAAGAAAAAAAAGCGAATTCAAGGACTTACCTAGATGCGCATGAGCAAGTGCGCAGAACAATGTGTCTGTGGAAGTGATTCTGTCTCGCCTGGGTTGTTTCCCTGACGAATGCCAAGAATTGAATCTGCCGCACGTCGCTGACAGTTCGCTTTTGAACGACGTTGGTGAGGCTGACTCCAAGGTCGTGGGCTCTCTTTGACCTGAGAAGCTTCACTACGTTTTTCGGGGGCGTCGAATTGTCTATATTGGGAATGCTAAGGTGGTACACTCGGGGAGCTCGACCGCGAAGACATGAGGATTAGCGAAGGATATCATGGACGTCAAAAGGGGTGGGGTGAATAGCAGAGAGATGTACTTGGGTTTCGTTGCACCACGCTGGGAATCAAGCGTCTGCGGGGGTTTTCCAGGCGAGAATAGCCGACAAGAGAAGGATAGGATCCTTTCAACCGTCTTCAGTGTTGAGATTCAACGGCGATGAAGCAGTGATACCTCCTCCTTGTCCAGCGTATCCGATTTGTCTTTGCCCGACTCTCTCCCACTGCCGCTGCCCCGACTTCTTCCTGATTCAGACCCAGCCTGGGATAGTGCACTATCATTTGTCTTGCTGGTCGACGACAAAGATGATGACATGGTTTTGGATCGCAGGAGCCGAGCACCAACTCGATTACCTCCGCTCCCACTTGTCCCCTTTCTCATAACCACAGCCTTTCTCACTCCTCCCGCCTCGGTGGGTTCTTCGACCTCAACCTCTTCGTCAATAATCGTCTCGTTCAGCGGCGTTGGGGGTTGCGAAGGAATCGAATTGGATGAATACGAGCTTTGAATGCTCATCCTCCTCTTTATCTTTGCCAAAGCTTTTGCAGACGACGATGTGTTTCGACAATAGAATCTCGGGCGCCCGCTACCACTACCGCCGCTGTTGTCGACGTCACTCTCCACTTTTCCATGCAGATGGCCACCGTGAATCTGACTTCTTTCGCCCATAGGTTGGCCTTGGCTATGGATACGGCATCAGTCCCCCGAACCTATCCGCAGCAGTTTCCCATCTCGCCTTCTCAAGAGAGCTTCCTGAGCTCTCTACAACGTCTTGATCGCCTCCGCAGTCTCTCCCGCATCCAACCGTCTGGTTCCTTGACCTACTCTACCTCTGGAAGCACCGAAACCTGCAACAATGTTCCCATCCCTATCTCCGTCGACAACTGCATCAAAAGGCCCCTTTGTCCCCTTGAGCCCGAGTCCAAGCACTCTGATCATTTCGACATCACTTCTTTTGCTCAACGAAGCCTTCATGACGTTCCTGAGATGGGCATAATTGCTCGCTGCATCCAACGCATTTTGGTATTTGGTTAGAGAGAGAAGGGTAGGCAGTACAAGGCAGGCAGGCAGGGAACTCGGAGATGGGATGAGCGCCGGCGGTATCGGGACCGCTGAAGATATTCCGGATGACAATGTAGCGGAGGTGAAAATGAGGGTAGACGGATCGATCTGCGTGAACAATTGAGGCGGTATTGTCGTCGTATATGGGAATGGAGTTTGTTCGTTCGGAGGCGATACCGGACCATAAGGGAACGCAGGTTGTTGTTCCTGGTTCAGCATGCAAAGGTTGGGATGGTGCTCTGAAGAGGTGGCCTGAACTAACGAGGAACTCGGCTGTTCGGCATGCAATGGAGGTGGGGATTGAACCGGAGGGGCGGAAGATGTTGTCCACTGATGAACCAAACTCATCACACTCCTCAATAGTTCTTCCGTGTCCTTTTGCCTCTTTGCTTCCGACGCCGCTCGGACTTGCATCAAGATTCGGACTCAAATCGAAAGCTAAAACAGAGTTGAATATTCAGCTGTTCATGAAACCATAGGAAGGAAAAGAGACTTACACTGAACATTCCCAATGCGTCATGGAGATCCACACTGCTGAAGTTGTTTGGATATCTCATCTCTCTTGAGGTATCTCTGCAAGAATGGACGTCCAGCTTGTTTCGCCAAAACATTATGCACGTTTTGGAACGCTCTCTCGGAAAATCAGTATGAGTAAAAAACGAGATGGAAGAAATGATAAATAATACTCACTCAGACAGTTTGGCAATCGGGAGCTCCAATTCCAATGGCACACTTTTACCACCCTCGTTGACCTCCTGCCTCACACTAAGGAGGATATCGGCACAACGCTTGGTAAGTCGGAGATATTGCAAACGGTTGGACTGGAATGAAAGAACGAGATTAAGTTGAAGAATGGGAAAAAGGAGCGAACACTTACATCGACTCGCTGTAAACTATCCCAAATTTCCAACGAAGTCCTAGCCGCAGCTGCCAGACCAGGAACAGGCGAAAGCTCGAAAAGAGCTACGGACATCAAAAGGACCTCATACGACCAGCGCAGAGTTTCCTAGGATGGACGAACCAGCTTGAGCAACCCTCTGTACGCATAGAAAACACAAAATTAGTCACGACTACAGGGAGATCGGTACGAGTGAACGAAACGAACCTTCCCAGTGGTCGTCTCCTAGTTTTGCATTTGCTCCAAAGGTACGATGTCGTGTTCGCTATTTTTTCCTTCCTAACTACCTTCTGCTGATCCATTTGATCCCTCCGTTTTGAGAGAAGCTGTACGCGCCGTGGGGGTAACGTTCTTAATCCCCCGGCAACGTCTAGGGTCGACTCTATGCATCCTGGACTTGTCATCTTTCCCCGTCAAACGGGTATCGATGAATGGCCTCGAAATGGAATGTGTATTAGCACGTCCACGTGCTTGAGAGCGTAGAAGTCGAGAGGGGGGGGGACGGCATCCAGGAAGAGGAGACAAGTTTCCCCGATTGAGCTGGGGCGTTGCCTTGAAGAGGGTGTTTCCACCACGAATATGAAGTAGGGCGGGGTTCGGTCTGGGTCACAGCTGCACACACGCAAAGAAACAGAATCAGCATTGAGGTGTAGGAGAAAATATATATGAACCTCACCACCAGAGAGACTGTGAAGATGCTCTCCATCTCAGCTGTGGACTGTGGGCGTCATTAAGATGGCAGACATACTAACGGTCAAAGTCTCAATCTTGATAGTGTAGTTCTGTAGGCTGGAGAACGCGAATAACTGTGAAAAATTAAGAGCCGGATTGAATTTTGAGAAGGGAAGAAACATACCGAGCTGAAATTTGAAGTATTATTACCGCCGCCATTCCCCCCCCAACCAAACCGTATAGTTCCCGCCTCCTGGTACTGATGTCTCGCAAGGAACTCTGCTCCGTTGTGGCTTGTGAAGAGAAGAAGCGTGAGGATGGATGAATAGGATGGAGGGGAGAGGTCCTAGTCGGCGGGGTTGGATTGTTCCTCCTGGTCCTAGTCCCGACTGTCCTGTTTGGCTGGATCATCCTACACCTGCACCTGTTACACCTGCACCTACTCCTGACTCGGGTTCAGGAGGGACGTCCATGAATTCCAGGAAGAGAGAATAAAGTCGGCGGTGAGCGTGCTGCAGAAAGCGACGATGATCATGTGACCAAATTGAGACCCCGGATAACCGCCCAAAATGTTAGATCCGAAATTTCCGAAATTTCTCCCCCCATCTTTCGGTCGTCTAGCCAAAAATTTGTCCGAATTCTGCTCCTGACCTCTCGATACATGACGTTTTGTCCGAACTTTTGTACCCACATTATTCACAGCAAAAACACTAATTTATGTCCCTATCCCCGAGATCGTCTATTTCGCTCTTCTGTTTGGCTGAGAGCTTCGCGACAGCCTTAACTAGAGGGCGTGTCAAGGATTAGAAGATTCTGAATACAGTGATAGCATACCTAGGGCGAGAAGTATCGCATTCCCAGCGACAATGAATCCGAATCTGAAGTGGACGCTCTTTGCTCAACAGTCCCGCTTCGGCAATGACGTGCGAGATATCAGTGTGCTTGAGGAAAACCGATTGACACGTTTTCAAAGGCCTTGGCCTTTGGGCTCACCTTTTGCTGCAGCTTCAGCATTATTCACTAATAACTATTTCGGTTATCTGGGGTCCTTCAAGACACTGCTTTGAATTTTCTTTTCTTTGTCTTTTTTTTTTTCTTTATTTTTTGTCTAAAACCCATTATTTTTGAAAATTGCAATGATTTGACCTCTTGCCAACTTGAAGCTAAGATGTAACATTCAAGAAGTGGTACTATATCTTTTGGATGAATCATCCAAGTCAGTTGGCATTGGCATGACTCGGAGTACAGTTGGGTCTACTAAGTTATTGGCAATACACTGAGCTAACAATTCTTTTGCAAATTGGTATTGATCTGGAGTAAATTTCTTTTGTAAAATTTCAAAAATTTCAAAAAATTGAGTATTACAGTTTACTAGTAGTAGTAGACCTAATATATTGTCTGATATGCATATTTACTTTGCAAATTATTCACAAAAAATGATTGACACTGATCTAGTATATTGTCTGAAGTCCAGCTTGGATCCCAAGTGGAGTACATATTTGGTGTTAACATACAAGTTTGTCTAATGTTAGACAGTGAAATAATGTCACCATGGGGGATGCCATTGGATGCAACTGATGGCTCTACACTGTACATTCCAAACTCGGTATCTGGTCGACTTTTAAATGGGGAGAGCCATGTTACATATACTAAAGGAATAGTAGTTGGCCAATTCAAAGGCACAGGTTCTTCCATTCCTGATATTTTTACAGTTTGAGGAAGTTGGAATATAACTTTGACCCTGGCTATTCGACATCCTTTCACTGATATAGATTCAGCTTTATCATTGACCGCTACTATTACTGTATCTTGTCTTATAACTGGTGTTTTGATGGTAGAGGGAACAGCTTTTATAATTTCTTTAGAAGCATCAGAATCATCATAAATTAAACAAACAGGTGTAAATCTGAATTGATGCCAGATATTGAGAGAAGTAAATGGAAGAGATGCTTGCAGTGCTTCCACTCTTGTTGCCTGTTGAGCTGTGGGCAGAAGAGAGTTGAGATACATTTTCAAGGCTGATATAAAGCCAGAAGCATTATGAGAATCAGCAATTTTGCTGAGACTTTTTCGAGGCTCATGTGGGTGCTTAGCTATTTGAAATAGGTCTTTTGTAAGAGTGGTTTTAAGTAGTAATTTTGAGTTTATCTTTAAATAGGTTTCTTCATCATGAGATCCCGAGATATTTGTATCAACTTTAACATTTTCCATGTCAGATATGTCATCAGCAGAATCTATCCAACTTCTAAAAAAATCATAAGAGCATATTTTTTCTTGTCTCGCAAGCCACTGAGTCATTTGGGGAAAATGATCACGCTTATTGCTTGACTCCCAGCCTTTTTTTGCCATATCTATATGATAACGCTCAAATGCTTCCGTATTATAATTATCAGTTGTTCCTATCCATTTGATAGAATCTATATAATGATATAAAGAGTGAAATTTGGGGATGTTAAAGTGAGATCTAACACCTATTTTGATAAAATAGATTCTGTTGTTATGCCAATTTTTTAGCTCAGCATCCATATAACCTAGGGTTTCCTGATCTTGTATTGAATATTGGGCAAGATAGATAAAATTGAGTAAGCTTTTGCAAGCTCTGATACCTCTTGAATCTATCTTTCCTACCAAAGCTGAAAGAAGAACCCGTGCAATATGCTTATGTTCTGTACCAGTTATTTGACTAAAATCTGCTATTCCTTTTTTAAAATGTCGTGTTCCATGTGTTGGCGGCAGTACTTGTAGCCGCTCATCAAGTTTATCTTTTCCTACTATTTCTTGCACCCATGAAACTAAGTATTTAAAGACACCTTGATAACACTGATGAAGAATATCAGGTGTAATACACTGATGTATATCCATTAGAGGAAAGCCCTCCCAAAAAGGTTGAAATCCCCCAGCAATATCATATTCATTCATAGCATATGTATGTGCTTGTGTTTTTTTCTGTGATTTTTTATTACTAGTATGACCAGTAGTATTATGAGCTTCATTAATTTTTTCCAATGTCCACTTTTGTGTCCTGGGATCTCCAGTATTTGGAAGCTGTAATTCATTTGCCTTTCTTTTGCATTTTGGACAGGTACCATACTTGGTACATGTTACAAGACATTGCTCTGGATAATCGGCAACATATGTACAGAGTATAGGATAAACCATTCTCACAGCACCATCACCTCCAGTCATTTTGATTCCACCTGTATCTGGATTTCCAGCAGATTTTAAAGGCTCCAGTACATGAGCCATGGATTGATGAAAAATCTCATAATTTTGTATTTTAAAAGCTTTTTTTGAGAGTCCCTTTCTGCTGGGCTTGTCAACAGAAAGATAGGCTATTAAAATACAAGCACGAGCACTAGGCTTTCGCCTTACAGCCTTGGGCAAATTTCCAATTGTTAGATACACTGGGTATGCTGTCTTGTTGCCTGAAAACCTTGTCAAGTTTGTCTTATCAGAGGCTATAATGACAGGGCAGACTGTGCCACCATTTGGAATAGCTTCCTAGTAGTAATTGTTTGATTTAACCAAAACACCCAACTGAGAATTATCATTAAAATACTATACCTGTACTGCATTCCAAAATCCACCAGTCCACATTTCTGAAAACATACGATATGTTTCAGTTTGTTTTTTACCATAAAATAATTTTCCAGGCTTATAAACCAAATACTCTGCAAAAGCAGGATCACCCCAGAGTGCTTGAATAGCTTGAATAGGATTTCGATGATGCACAGTAAAATGATCATTTGGCCGATCTCTGAATGACAGTTGTTTTGTATACCAGGTGCCACATCTGTCAGGAAGTGCATCAATGCACTCTAACATGGTTCTGGAATTTGAATAAGAAAGACCCAATTTTTCTTGAATCTATTGAACAGAACTGATCTCAGTATAAAATACTAATAAAATACTAGTAATAATGAAAAAATTGACCTGAGGAATATTAAGCAGGCGGTCAAATGATTTTCTAGATATTTCTTCTTTTACTGCCCATTTTGCTACTTCCCAATCAAGTTGAGATGCAAAAGGATAATATTCATTGCAACTTTGAGACTCGGAATCACTATTTTTGCCAAAAATTTTATTCCACTGATGTAAAACAGATTCTTGCCTTCCAATAACTCTACCAGCACTAGGATGCCACCACCATGTTCTTGGTTCATCATCTTCATGTTGAACAAAAATTCCTGCAGTATGTTTATGTGGATAATGTTCACCAGAACTGGTGGAATTATTTTCACTGCCGGTGGTAGATTCAGAGCCAATATCAGAATCATAGGAATCTGAGTCATGACTGGAAACAATATTGTCATTATCCAAGTATGACATTTCTGAGTCCAGGCTGGCTGAGCCAATGCCAAATGGCGGCAAAAAATTAAACTTTTGGTTTGCTGTAACATCTTTTCTTTGTATATTCTTCAAGTTGTGATAGTGATCCTCCAATTCCTCCTGTATTTCTATAAAGCCTTTATAAGTTTATAAAATCTGAGTTTTACAGATTACACACCTTCAGAGCAATCAGAAGCATTATCTGCAGTGTTCTCGGAATATAGAGATATGCTACTAGTATCTGTATCATGATCACTGCAATTGACATCATTGGATGTGCATAAGTCATTATCCCAGTCATCATTGCAATCATCGTACAGCCAGTTGTTATTACTATTGTCATCCAAAGGATCCATGTTTGAGTCCGGGTAAGCATAACTTGAATCACTGCTACTACCATCTTTATCTATATCCATAAGATCCGCCGCAGCAGAACTTGCAATATTGTCCAAGTACATATCATAATCTTTGGGATCATTGAGGGTTTCCATTTTTGAAACATGTGTCTGTTCATGGTAATCGGTTGAAGCAGTACTTTTATAGATTCTACTGCTATTTTCCTTGGGTTTATAAACTATATGATTGAGGCGATCAGCTGTAGATGAAATTCGAGCAGCTTGAGTCCTCATTTGCATCTGGTATTGATCTCTATGAGCATCATCTTGTTTTGTCTTGATATGCCTCTCCCGATCTCCAGGTTTAGCAAAGATTTTATGGCATGCTGAAACAGGACACAAGTATTCGGCAGGCATAATGAAAAGGGATTTTTTTCACACTCATTGGAGTGGGGCATGTCTCTATTTATCTAAAACTTAGCAGTCAGCTGTCTCGGATATCGCGGACCGAACCGAACCACTCAATAGCGGCCAAATTTGACCAAATGGTTTACGTCATGTATCGCAATTTCGGATTTGGACCAAAAATTCCGAAAGATCCGACTTAGTCACGAGGCACCGAACCCCCACCACCTAACCCTCACTATGTCAGGCTCCCCACCAAGGAAACGCCCGCGGCCAACCGCTCAGCCCTCTACTCCCCTTCGTTACCAACAGCCTTTGCCCCATGAATATGTCGCTACTTCGAATCATACGCACTACGATCCCCGTCATGTCAAAATGGCCGAAGAAATGGGTAGCAAATATGAAATGATATCTTGTGAAAAGTTTTTGAAGCTTTTACCACCTATTCCGAAGGATGCAGCAATGCCAGAACCAAACTATGCTTCTCTGCGCCGTATCGCTAGGGTCACAGCAGAGAAGGAAATGTACACTCCGTTTGTGAGTTGGATTTTTCATTTTCGCTACAATTTCTTTTAATGGACTTGACTCGCCCAGATCAAGGCCATGAAGCCCTTTCTCGCTAGAGGGTGGAGGCTTGTGAACGGCTCTGACCACTGCGATACTTCCATTGCCACTCAGTTCTTCTCTGGCAGTGGGATCAAACCAGATATGGGTTTGTATGCCCGTAGCAGATGCGAGGTGCACGCGAACAAGACTTGTTCTCACACGGATCGTCCAGATGGGGAGAATTGTGTGGATGGGGAGGATTGCCAGAAAAGAGGTTTCACGGACGCCAGCATTGTAGAAGTTTTCGGGGAGTTCAAAGTCAAAGAACACGACGATCCCTTCAAATCCTTTGCTACGGTATGCGCTAGAGATACTCGAGGCCAAATCGCTTCATACATCAACGCCGTTCAGGCCATCCAGCAACGCACGCGGGTCTTCTTCTTCTTCATCTTTAAAGGCCAGTGTCGCCTCATGGTCCACTCGCGCGCTGGCACACAATACACCCCTCTTTTCGACTATTCCACCTCCGATCATCTGCACCAGTTCTTTTGGCGCCTCACCCACGGTAGCCCGTCTGATTGCGGCCACGACACGACCATGGTCCCTGTTACTGAGGCGGACCCTCATGCAGTCGAAGCTAGAAGCGCCCTACAAGTATCCAATGACACCGCTCTTTTTCGAGTCGCAGTGCAGCACAAAACTCTGTATGTGCATGCTCCGTTCACTGTTACGCATCGTCGTCCCATCGGTAGAGGTACGCGCTGCTTTGCTGCGTATGATCCTGACGGTATAGACGAGAGCGGCGGGACTGGCGGGAAAAAATGTACCAAAAAGGGCTGTATTGTCCTTCTTAAGGATTGTTGGCGTAATTGCAAGTATGATCCGGAGGATATAATCTATGCGAAGCTGGAGAAAGCCGGTGTTTCCAACATCCCCGAGGTTGTTGTTGCGGGTGATGTGAAGGGTCCCAACGCCAACTTCGGGACCGCCGAGATGATCGACAATGGACACGTTTTGACTCTCACTCACTACCGCCTGGTGCTCAATTTTGTTGGTGAGCCCCTCGACAAGTGTACCTCGACCCGAATGTTTTGCAAAGTTGTTTCAGACGCTTTCAATGGTAAGCAGCTTTGTCTCATTCTTTGACTGTGACCGCGTGCTAATTAATTGTCATAGCTCACAGACAAGCTTGCGTCAAAGCCGAAATGCTTCACCGTGATATCTCCTTCGGCAATATTATCCTTTGGAGAGGAAATGGATACCTCATAGACTGGGAGCGAGCAAAGTCTTTAACTGTCAACGGCGCAAGATCGAGGGAGAGAACAGTAAGTTTATCTTCCGCCTGCGTGGTCGGTTTGCGGCACAATACTCATCTTGACTCCGCTTAGGGCACCTGGCAATTCATGTCAGTTCGTCTTATAGAGAATCCGAACCTGCCCCATCTCATTCGTGACGATATCGAGTCATTCATGTACGTTATGATTCACGCGGCCATTCGTTTCGCGATGAACGACTTGACACCGTACGACCGAATGACACGCCTCCAGAATTTCAACGTAGGGGAGAAAGGAGCTTCATCTGCCCGGAAAAGGATGTTCCAGGGTGGACAACTCATGCTTGGTCTGGTCTCGCGGCCTTTTCGTGAGTTTATGAATGAACTCGCCGTGCCCATCAATTTCCTATATCTTAAGGGAGCTGACCTCGAGGTCTCTGTTGCACCTTATATGAAGAGGGGAAAGTCATCCCAGGACATAGTCTCTGAATTTAGGAACCTACTTTCGACGCACGACTGGGTTTTGCACCGCTTCTGTGCCCTTTTGGAGAGCACAGGATGGGACGAAACTACCGAGGTTGACTGGTCAGAGAATGTGATTGACACTCTTGACGATGTTGACGACGTTTTTGCTACCAAACGCAAAGACTATGGAGAATACGTTGGCCTAGTCTCCAGCTACAGGACCACTGACCAAAATTCGAGCTTGAATAGCGCTACTAGTACACTCAACGTGGAAGCCTCGATCATGAAGAAGCCGTCGGACGAGGATTATGGTAGCGCATACCTTCGCGCGGACGAACGCTACCTCGAACTCCTCGGCAGTTCCGGAGGTCGGAAACCACTCATTAGGACCACTGAAGACTCCTCATATACCGAAATCTCTTATGGATTCGAACCCGGGACAAGTCCGTTGAATAGTAGCATCGCCGATTTTCATTCCGACGAAGAGGAGGTGCCAGTTGAGTGGGAGAAAAGTGAGCACAGTGTTAGCAGCGACGTCGATGAGAATGGGGAGCGGGATCAGGGGGAGATTTAAGGGACGGAATGCTTCGATCGGTTGAAACCGGGATCTATAGTTCCTTATTCCTCGTACTTCTCTTCCTCTTCAGGCCCTCAGCGTAGCGCAGTAGTCGACATTTCACGCCCATAGTTGTATTATTGTATGAAAAGAAATTTTTCTTGGTCACTTGTCGGTCTTTCGTATGCTCAATTCAATGCCTCTTGTTCATGCACTCGCACCATGTCAATCGCTACTAGGTGCGTCTCTTTTTTCTTCTCAAATTTAACTGTCTGAAGCAGCTATTAGAGCAATCTATCACAACCTGCCCTCATCCCCCCGACTGGTGAAATTGCACAAAAAGTGCCCCTCTGTCAACTGCCCACCCTTCGGACCCATTCGAAGCTGTACACTTCCGTTTTTTCGACAAATAAACGACCTGATAAACAGCTGCAATAAATTTATACCATCCATCTCCCTTCAACAACTTTTAACCTTGGTCACCATTGACGAACTAGACGCCCTTGTCGCCTCAGCTTTTCCAAAACCCAGCGCTGGCCGATTTTACCTCGACACTACCCTCCAAATTGTTCAACTCCGAGAGGCCTCCAGAGTCATTTCGACATTGACCACCGTTCAATCCAGGCTCGCTCAACAAATAAAGTACCATCGCGCCCTTCCTTCTGACGACATTGTGCTTGTAGTCCTTTGCAATTTGAAGACGTTGTATGGTTGTATTGGGAGGAAACAGGGAATTATTGAAAGTTCTTTGTGGGAAAAGCTGGATGAGGATCCTGAGCAGGCGGAGGTCAAGCTACGAGCTTTGGTAAATGAGGTACGAATTACTCCCTCATTTTGGAATTCTTTTCTGAAATGCACCAGTCATCTCACAACCCTAGCTTGTTCAATCAGAAGTTTCAATTTGTTCGATTATCTGACTTTCGAACACTTGGCGCTGGTCGCTGGGTTAACGATGAAGTCGTAAACTATTTCGTTGAAAAGTGGTGTACCGAATCGGGGAGCACTCTTGGACTCAACTCATTCTTCGCTCCTAAATGTCTCTTCAATCCAGGTACTTCTATTCCCAAGAATGGATTTCTCAGCGAAGTGGACGAGTTCACAGTTGAAAAGTGGTGTCGAAAAACTGCAGTAAGTAATCTCACCCAATGGTATCACCCTGCTCATGTGTTTTAGCAGAAAAAGCAGAAACTCGACTACTGGGATAGTGTTTTCATCCCGATCAACGAAAATGGTACTCACTGGTATTCTGCGCGCATTGATTTTCGGCAGAAGAGAATCGACATCTACGACAGCTTGAAAGAGAGGTGTGTTAGCAATCGCGTGAAGCCACCACTCCTCCGGAAGAATGCTGGCTTAATGTTGGTATGTGCACATTAACTTATGATCCATATTTGCCTTGTTCAGCCTTTTTGTGCATTATAGATTCTGCTGTGGCTTACTGAAATATTGAGCCGGCTTCGGGGTGAAGAGGTTAACCTCAAAAATAACAAAGGAAGTGGATGGACCTTTGATCCTCACTTTGAGGTTTGCCATTCCTCTCTCTAGGAGTCTCTACGTGGTCATCCACAACTTACCCCAATTCTCAGGTTTACTTCCAACCTAACAATTATGACTGCGGTATTCACCTATTGTGGCATCTTCGGCACATCTTGGAGTTCCGCCAGATTCAACTCGGAGACAAATGCCGACCAAATCATCTCAAATTCACGGATAATATGGTTGGGAAGCGCTTGAGGCTGGCGCAGGAGATGCTCTTGGATGTTGGACTTGTATAAATAACACTGTACTGCTGCTAACCCTTGTCGTCAAACTCATGGACATGTAGCTCCCTCAAATTTTGCTGCGTTTGTTGTGTGGCGGCATTCAAATGTTCAGTTCAGCTGACTTGCCTTGGATCCCATCTATCCTATGTACATGATGTATACGATGTATATGCAGTTATTTAGATTGCTTCAATTGTATGTAGAATTTATGGAGGCTGAAAATATCTACTAAAGTGACTGTGTGCTGAGGCAAATCAGAAAATTGGAGGCTGGGCGGCACTGGACATCCTAGGTGTTCCTTAGGTTGCCCAGAAATCCCCACAAAATCACTCTCCCTAGGTTGCCCAGAACTTCCCCAGGAACACCCAGAAAATATCAAGGTTACATAGGACTGGAGGTAAATCCTAGAGCGCCTAGGAATCCTGTATATCTGATGTGTTTTTCAAGGAACCTGGGCTAGGAATGCTTTTCGTGATGCATATCATACAAATCTTCGTACACCTTCTGAGCCGATGGTCGATCATTTGGATTCCTGGCTAAGCACCGAGTCGTCAATTCCCAGATTGGATCTGGACACCACACGTTCTGCGGACGGCCAGGTTGGGTGCCCTTTTCTGCGACACTAAACAAAACTTCGTAATCCGTGAGATCGGGAAATGGAATTTTCAGGGATAAAATCTGCTCAGCAGGGAAGGGAAGTACGGTCAGTGTCACCCGGCAAATAAATAAAAAGAGATACACGACCTCGATGATAGTACAGCCGAAAGCGTAGATATCCCTTGAGCAGTCGTATTCCTTGGAGTTATCCGAGCTGAACAGTTCAGGAGCCATCCATCTTACGGCTCCTTTAGGCGTACTCGTTGCATTGGACCAAGCTTGCGTTTGAGCAGCAACCCGTGCAAGTCCAAAATCTGCCAAACAGCAACGAAGATTGTTGGTAACCAGAATGTTTGCCTAGTATCAAATGGAATAGTCAACTCAATCCAAGGAAAAAATAGAAATTGCACGAACTCCTCTGATATCTCCATGTACAACGGAGGGTTCCCTTGAGTGAAGATATGATAAGCCGTTTGCGATTTCCAGAAGCTAGTCTCAGTCAGTTGCTTACGCCGATCTCACCAAGATGACAGAGAGATTGCATACCACATTGTGGCGATTATGCTCCGGGTTCCGCTTCAGGTATGTCACGATATCGCGATTGACCATCCACGGCGAAATCAAGCAGAACGAAGGATAAAAAAGATCGATGTTGACCCCGAGTAACGTAAGAATATTTGGATGCTTGAGCTGACGCCATAATAACGCTTCGTTACAGAATTGCTAGAACGATATTCGGAGGGGCGCGTAAGAAAGCTGGTAAAGTCAAAGATTTGAATTGTACCCGCACTGACCTTGCGAATCCTCCCTCGTTTATCTTCATCTGGTTCAACTGTCAACCTCAAAACTTTCAAACAAACACATTGTTCGCCGAGTAATCCCTGCCAAATGTCCTGATAAGGGAGTCCGGCGAATCAAAAAAAATTAAACCCTTTGAAGTCGGTAGTTCCAAACACGACACTAACTCACCGAAAATCCGCCACCGGCTATCGAATTCGACCCGGTCTTCTGTATATTCTTAAGAATAAATGACGATGGCAGTATAAAATGGCTTTTTGAAATGTAGAGAAGGGCCTGTAAACATCTCTCTTGATACTTGCTTAGATCTGACGTGGCGCTTGAAAGTAAGGAATCCAGCTCCTATCAGCGTACCATTAGCTCAATGTTCAATGAACCCAACCCCCTCCAACGAAAGTTCACCTCCTGAAAAAAGTTCGCGAGCTCCTGCACTAGACCTTTATCATATTTGTAATAGGCATTGATATTTTGCTGCAGCCAATTTCGGCCTGACCCTTCTCCGGCGAGGAAGCCTCGTCTGATATTTGAGATACTACCCGATAAAGCTGCCTCCCGCCGGTTCTCAGGCCTTTTAGGACCCGGTTGCATCCACATGCCTCCTCGAGGAGATCTCGAGAGATACTGCAGGGCATCATCCGAAAATAATTCTGGAACGTGAGGCTGCGAGAAAGGATTCGGAAGTGGAAGTTCAGGGAGAGTATGAGAAAAGTCTCTATGACGAAGTAGATCATTTCGTTCGAGCTCGGTATCTGACTGGGAAAATTTTTTACGGGGAAGAGGTGTAGAAGGTGGAGGGTTCGAAACTACCTTTTGACTGGCTGGAGGAGTCGGAAGAAGTCGGATAGGTGATTTTACTGTGGCCTTATTTGACGGCCGAGGGGAAGACACGATGATAACAGGGTTAACTTGTTCAGTGTGAACAGCCTGAGGCGTATCGACCATTTCCGCATTATCCTGTCCAGCATCGTGGTAGACGCTCTCCGACGAGCTTACACTGCTACTACTGTAAGACTCTGAGTGGCCAAGTTGCGGCAACGGTTGGTTGACCGGTCGTAAAAGCTTCGGAGGAGAAAGAGGATCGAGTAAAACAGGTTGCGAAGGCACAACAAGAAACTTTAGAGTTCCTTTGGCATCCCCGCATGCTTTGCATAGCTCAAACAATTTCCTCTCTGAGATAGCTTCACAAGGAGGCGCGCCAGCGCCAATCTCCATCTCGTAAATTGAGACTTTCATCTGATCTTTTTTGTCAAAAATCCTGAGCTATCAGCGTCATTGAGATTCAAAACGAAAAAAAAAAAATGAGCAAAATTAACGTGAATTGCAGGATCGGCTCACTCGCCTTTGTGAAGATCCATTCAGTTATATACTTTGGCGTTTTAGCTTCAGCAATCGGCACAGTAATATATCTTTCAGAATCAGCTGTGACGAGAATGATTCGCTCATCTGGGGATTTCGATCCCCTTTTCAGTAATATCGGCGAATGGTCGTGGACGTTTACTGACAAATGCGAGATGAGAAATTTCAAAGTTCCTCTATCGTCTCCCAAAGTCGACAACCTCTCAGACAGCTCATTGTCTGATAAAGCCTCGCTGGTCGCGGAAGCCCCAATCTCCGTTTGATAGATCAGGAATCGTCCTTGGTCCAGAGGGTCGCAGATGTTGAGCTGGCAAGAAGGAATGGATCAGAAACACGTATGAAAAGAAACTACAACTAGCGAACCTTGGCCAAGAGGCATTCTCGCACAATACTTGGACTCGTAGTGGCTACAAGTTCCACAATGATATAAGACTCTGCGTCCATTGTGGCAAGTACGACGATCCTCTCTGGAGACATCAAGACAGGCGGTGCAGTGTTAGCTCTTGGGGGGCTTCGTTTACGCAGAGGGGACCTGAAGCTAATGACTGGTACACGCTGAGGAGGGACTTGAAGATCGTGAGGATGGGCCAGGGATGCGAGTGATGCGAGCGATGCACCGACTGCCGACGAGCTGTCACATGAACAATCTACGGAAGGACGCGAGCGTCCCAATGCACTAGACGCCATCGGTTTCTCTTCTGCCGAGCTTATCAGCGTAGAGCTCGAATAGGCAGCGGTAGACTTGTATTGGGCTGATGGCACGTCTGTAGGGAACAGCAAATGTCTATCCTCAGACGAACCTATCGGGGGAAAATTGGAAACAGATTTGTATTTTGAGGAAGTCGCTGAGGCCCACATCGACGTTGAAAGTAAAGGTCGAGTCGGCTTTGGTTTTGAGATATGGAATGGTTTTGGAGTGCGATGAGAATCAGACGCAGATGTGGACGCAATGGCCGACTCCCGACTTCCCCATGGCTCGCTTTCCCGAGCCTTGGATTTGGTAGATACGTGAAAAAGGCGTTTCCATCTTGAGGATGTACTGGAGTGTGGCATGACCCCCCGCGGTGGAATGCTGGATTTTGAAGCTGGTGCTCCGACTCTCGTCGTCAACGAGTTCCCTAGTTATCCTTTCATGTCATGCAGGTTCCACGAGGCTGTCCTAGGGCTGTAAACTGGGTCACTTACACGTGCAACGATCAAGAATGAAAGGAAGAAATTCTGGATGAAACTACCTATTTGATGTGATCACCGGTTCTAGAAATGACTGTGTGTGTGAAGTGTTAGGAGTGCATTTCCAGATGCGTTATGGAAAAGAAGAAAGGAGAGGATGAGTACAACGTGAGATAGAAGAACCTTCTCGAGTATGCACTGAGCTGTAGAGGTTCCAAGTTGATCTTTGTGAGTCGACAGCGCTAGCGATGGTACGATCGAAATGTCGCCTGCCAGCGCCAGCGCCTCGAGTCGAGTCGATTCCATCAAAACTGAGTCCTGACGGGTAAGTTGCCAACAGACGGAAACTTTTTACAGCCGGTTTTTGTTCGTTATGCAATACAACTCTCCACCGATTCATCCCCTGGACCTTCGTAAGATGAGTGGCGCTGCTGTGCAATCATTGCGCAGCAGTTCGGAATGTCTAGTTCAAGTTAAAGGGTAAGATCAACTGTTCGGGCGGTCTGATAACAAAGAGAACTGGCAGCTTCCACAAGAAAGCCTATGGAATACTCCGAAAGTTTATGGATGAAGGGCCGAGCGGGAAATTTTGGTTGGGCTTGATTCGATACCTGACGAGATGGAAGTCGAAGAAGGGTTTTGCCGAGACGGCACTGAGCTGAAATCATGACGTGAGTGTAATAAGTCACAGAAAGAAAGGATTGAGAGACTCGGGTCGATGTACCTTGTTTGTCCTCTTTTTATTTTGGAGTCCAAAAGAATACCCGCAGCAGCATGCGGTGGCTACTATGCATTAAGAGGGAATCGAACCCCCGGCGGGTCGAGTCCTGCACAACTCATGGCAACGACCCAGGTTACCACTACCCCATTAATGCCTGTCGGACTCGCCCTCTGTAGCCCATCTAAACGGACCTAGTGACAGTGACGAAACAATACACGGTAACGATGGTGGCGTCCCCTGACGCGATGAAATGATTTCATCCACCGCTACGTGTCGTATACTTATAACTGACCCCAACTTCTGTTCAGATGATCCAAGGCTTCTCATATACCCTGAAACTCCCGCTCGCAAGTGGGGGATCATCATTTTCAGTACAGGCTACATATGTGTGTATCCGCAAAATACTAGTGATAGTACGCAGCGCGAGATCTTCTGTTATTCATGCTTGAATATATGCGTGGAAGTGAATGTCCCATTGTCCCGCTTTAGCGATACCGCGCAGCTGATTCAATGAGCTGGTTCAATGTTGCCCAACACCTGGCACGCTGAGCCCGCAGGCATAATTAAAAGCCTGCTGGTCCTGCAATACCGATCTTACCCGTGTTCGTTGTCCTGGTTGCAGTGGCTTATCAGCCTCATCATCTCGATTCATTTCTCCTTGGAAGTGCATTTGCCATAGCTCCTGCTCGTTCACCATACTTGCCTATAATGGGCAGTAACTATAGCGAACGGTAAGGCTAAGGACTTACCTGGTATTCCGAGCGGAGGGTCGATTGGATGACCTGGAAAAAAAGGAGGTTGGAGACGGAGTCGGGGGGTACTAATGAGTGGAAATGTGTTACGTCGGAACCTAAGATATATTAAGGTGATCCGAGACGGAAATAGTAACTCGATAAGACAAGAACAAAGAGCGGCATTCCATCATCAGCTTGAGCGCGCCACTACTAGCTATCGTCCCTACCAATGGTACGAGCGGGGTAAGAAGGGGGTAGCAATCATTCAATGGAAAGGAAAGAACATATGTGCTCGACACTGTCAGACAGCATAAATCGTGGATAGAAGGCCAACAGACAGACGAGGACAGCTGCAGGCTCAATACAGAGAAACAGCTTGCCAGCCTTGGGAATTCCTCGTGTCGTCGGGATATCACGGATTACTGTATTCGGGCGGACGTAAGAAAGGCTTTCGACAGCCTTCACAGAACAGACAGATGGAGTACATACATGTCTACGTGCTCAAAAGGGAAGATCCGATTTCAGGACTCAGAATATGATCACCGTCGTATGGAAGAAGCTGAAGCGCTGGAGCCCTAGAGAACGGCCAGAAAAACCAGAAGCCGAGTTAGAAGCTGCGGGAAAGACAGATGGTAGTGTTGCTCACATTTATTCTGTATGAGCGGTATTGAAGATGAACAATGAATTAATGATGATCAGCAGGCAAAATTAACAGCCTGTAAACATAAAGTATACACGATACAGTGTGTATGCAGTATTGGTAGAAAATTTGAACGAGTCTTGTGCCGGCCGCAGATCCTGTGCTTGAGAAAAACCGTAATGGCAAAATATAAATTGATTGTGACAGTTCCCAACATCTATCCTCCCCTTATAGGCCTCCCCACCCCACTGCTTCTTGATTTCGAACCACGACCATCTCCAACCAAAACTAAAACCAAAATGGCTGCAGCCGCCGTAGCAGTGGCTCATGGACGTTCTTCATCCGCGCCTGCCTCGATAGAGGGCGAGTCAGGGATTCTCCTACCACCAAATAGATTCTACGACGAAGAATCACAGAGAATCAGCAATCTTATTGACGAGGAACTCCGGGTGAGCTTGGAAGACTTCCTCTACGTTCTATCAGGACTGACCAACTTTACCTTCAGAAAGAACAAGCCCGGCAAAAAGAGGCCAGACGGAAACAGGTCAAGGTCATGTTATTGGGCCAAGCGGAATCTGGTACGTCGGCAAAAAAGAACGGAAAAAGAACAAATTTGACACGTGTTCCTCCACCAAGGCAAATCAACTCTACAGAAACAATTTCAAATCTACTACGCTTCACAATCCCTTGACCGCGAACGTCCGTCATGGAAGCCCGTCGTGCATTTCAACATTATCAAAGCCGTCAAAAGCACACTAGATGAAATCGATTACGAATTTTCACAGCCTACTGAATCATCATCCACCGCCGACGACGACGAAGGTGATGATTCAGACGAACTGGATTACCATCCTTCTTCTTCCACCAATGGCGTAATTACGGAAGAACGGCGGAAACCGATCCCGAGGAAACCAAAACCTGTTGTGCAAGCACGAGAAGAGACAATACGGCCTACGCCTGCAGAGGCAGAGTCACTGGCACTGCTTCGCACAAGGCTCTTACCGCTCGTCGCCTTACACGATTCATTAGCTTCGGAGCTTTCAGGTGGTGTAAGCTTCTCAAAGGGGCTCACTGGTGTCTTTGTGCGTGCAGGATGGCAAGGGTTGTTACAGACCAACCAAAGCGGAGCTAGGAGCAAAAGTAATTCGGGGGTGGCAGGACTAGCAGCAAAAGCTTTGAATAGTGCCAGAGAGGACATTGCGGCGTTATGGGTTCATAGCGTCGTTCGAAAGATGGTCGACCAGAGGAAGCTGAGGCTTGAGGAAAGTGCACCTTTGTGAGTATTTTTTTTTCTTTAGCTTCAATCACTGACTGGAACTCTTCTTCTCTCTCCGTTCCATTCTTTTTTATGTCGATCACGACGTCTTTTTTTCATACCTCCATCCCCTGAACCTTGTTGATTATCACATGCCCAGCTTCTTGGACAACATTGAACGGATTTCACAGCCGGATTATCTACCCAATGTCGGTGAGTCAACTTTTTGCACCTTCTCCGGAATTCCTTCCCGTACATTTCGTCAACCCGGTGTACCTGTCGTTCTTTTTCCACGTCATTCCGTTCGTGCTGCTTGTCATATACTGATCTTGTTTATTTTATCCTATTCCTTACATATTCATAGATGATGTCTTGAACGTCCGTCTACAAACCCTCGGAGTTATCGAACATTCCTTTCCTATTAATTTGGGAGGGACGATGTATGATTGGAGGTTGTATGATGTTGGTGGTGCTGTAAGTTCTCTTATCCTTTCCTTGTTAGCTCCCCTTCCCCGTCCTCCTGCCCTGTTTCGAACTCCCCCTTCTGGCCGCGGTCCGCCGCCCTGATTCTTTTACCTCTTCTGCTGCGCACCGAACATCTGACTAACGGAATGCTTACCCCTCCTTTCTCACTTCCTCGCGTCGCGTAGCGCGGACAGGTGTGTCGCTTATTAGAGTCGTTTGAGGTTCTCATTGGAACTCGAGATGTCCGTTGGTTTTGTTCGGTTGGATTATAGCGGCATGCTTGGGTGCCTTATTTCGAAGATGGTATGTCTTCTGTGTCCTTTCTATCTTTGATTTCTCTCCCAAACCCCACTCCCCGTCTTCGATGTTTCTTGTTCCTCCTTTCTCTGCGCCGTACGACGTTCCCTCGCCATTTTTGTCCACATGTCTTATCGCTCCGCTTCTCGTCATTTTCTTTCTATCCTGTCCAATGTCTCGGGTTTAATCTGACTGACATTGATGCTGACCCGTTGTCTTTTTTTTAATAATAGCGACTGCGATAATATTTCTAGCGCCGATATCAGCTTTTGATCAGTATTTGGATGAAGATCCTAGGACAAACCGGTGAGTTGTATGATCTGTTTTACGTTTTACTTGGACTCCTTCCTCCTCCCTTCCTCCGCTTTTTTAATTTTGTCGTCCCCCTCCGCCATGCCTGGTTACCCGCGTTTCAGTCCTGTGATCGCGTTCTGGATACACGGAGATCATCCCTGAGGGGAGGGAGGGTCCTGTGGTCGTCCAGTTTGCTTCATTCCAATTTCTCTCTGTCTACAAACGTGATGGCTCCCACCGGCGTTTTGTTAGCGACACCGGAATGGCTATCTGTTTGTTGCTCTTCTGTTTTTGTCGTTCTTGGCTCTATCCCTCTCTTTCCTTTTCTTTGTATCATGATGGTGATGGTGATACTGATACTGATTATGGTTTTCCGGAATTTTTTCTTTCTCTTCTTAAGGATCGATGACTCTTTGCAGTTGTTCACGTTAATATGCTCGAACAAGCTGCTGAAGAAGGCGCATTTGGTGTTGATGTTGAATAAGGTGTGTTTCTTTCGATTGTGACATCCTTTGATATACGTCGTTTTTTGGTTCTTGGCTTTTTCGTTTTTATTTATTTATTTACATTTTGCTTTCTTTTGTGTTGTTCCTCCGCTCCATTCGGTGCGCCCGCCGAATGGTGATTGCTCCCCGAATCCTTTCGTGATGGATTCGTGATGGATGTGGATGTGGAGATATGGGTGGTAGATGATAAATGATGCGGTGCTGAATCCGCGGAATCACATCACATCTACTTTTCCTTGATCATTCATCCATCTTCCTGTCTTCCATCGTTCGTTCGAGGCCTTGAAATCGACGACGATCCCTGAAAGATTTGACGTCGGAGTTACCTCCTTCCGTCTGTGTCGCGTCGCGATTTGCGGTGCTATGTTTATGGCTTGGCGTTCCCGTTTTGGGTTCTTCATTTTCACCCTCCCGCTGCCTCCCCCCTCGTCCTCTCGTTCTCCAGAACCAGAGTAGTAAAGCTAATATTTTCACGAAAATCTATAGACGGACCTCTTGAAATCGAAGTTGAAGTCGGGAATCAGAGTGCAGAAGTAGTACGTTGCCGATTTGCTTTCAGTTCTTTAGTTTTTTGACGCTAATTTCTTTTCTGATAGTATTACAGTCAGTGGTGATCTCCGTTATTCGTTACTCCTTGTTCCTTCCCTCTCGCTCTCTCTCCCCTCCTCCTGTTCTGTCCAACATCACCACCCCTAGACTTCTGTTCTTGCCGTTCCCTTGAGCTACGCTCGTTTCTCTGCTTCTTTATATACCTCCGCTGTTGCTCCCGCTCTGGCTGCTGTTTTGTCTCCGCTCTTCTGGGCCTATTTCCTTCCGATGCTACTCTTGCGCCTTTTGTGTCTCCTTCCTCATGCCTCTCTTACTCCCTCCCCTGACATACCATTCTTGCTCCTGCTCTTCCTGCCCATCGCTCTGCGTGTCCCCCTCTCCCCTCCCCCCTCCCAAATCACGAATACTGACACCATCTTTCGAAACTTTCCCATAGTCATATGGTAACCGCCCAAACAAATACGACGACGTAGCCAGTTACTTTCGGGCACATTTCATGCAAGTGCATAAGCGGAAGGACGTCTCAAATCGATCGTTATACCTGGTACGAGTCGCTCGAATTTAAAGGAAGTGGAGTTCGTTCGCTGATTCCAATATTGTTTTATTTTTTTTCGCAACAGCACTTTACGTCAATGCTGGTACGTGTTACTATTACTACTGAATCTAACGAAAATGGATATCGACTGAGATGTTGTTATGTGTAGGATATCAAAGCCACGCAGAGCATTATCGTCAATGGTTAGTATCCTTTTCTTCCTTCTTCCTTGGCCCCGAATCTAAAAACTTACCGATCTTTTTTTTGCCTTTTTTTTTTTGGTTGTTGTTAGTTGGAGAGGCGATTATTCGACAGCATATCGCCCAGACAGGTTTGACCTAGGTTCGTCTTAGTCGCGCCCGGCGGGCATTTTGTTGATTAGTGGGCGGGGAGACAATACTGGAATTCGTGGGACTATTGTAAACAAACTTTTTGTAAGGGGGAGTATTGATTATGTAGCGGAAGACAGTTTTAATAGTAAATAATTACTAAGTAACATGTAGAAATTATCGGAACGAATTTGTCGCCCAATTCACAGGTCGGAGGACTCGTCGATCACGATCGATGATAGTACTAGCTACATAATTAAAAATGAAAAAGAGAAAACTTGTGTCGAAAGCAAATATACATAATGCTATCCAATCCTTATCTATTGCTACAATCGAACATGACAGAAATTGAAAAAAAAGGAATACTCTAGAGTTCATCATGCGCGTGTGTTCAGCCATATTACAACGCAAACCTGCGTTTCTAAAGTAACTTTACCGAAATTAGAAGCGTGTTAAGCAGTAAGATGATGGTGACAGGGAGGAGAATCCGGTGGGCCGGGTTTAGACCACAGACTCATTGTTATTGTTGGACTGCTCTGGCTTTGTTGTTGCCGTTTTGGATACAGCGTTCCGGGACCTCGCACGCAACTTTGCTCCAAATCTATAGAAGTGGAGCGATGAGAAACATTCCACTCAAAGAAGCTATACGGGTGCACGTACTTAATAAAGACGAACGGGATTGGCGTCATAATAAGTGCAAGAAACCCGAGAAGTGTTGATGCCCATCGTGGATTCAATGTATTGAACATTTGGGAGGCAAAGAGCTTTTTTTTTGTGTCAGTTGAACATGCGAAACGGTTGAAATACATAGAAAGTAGGCTCACCGGAAAACCAGCACCGAAGAGACTACGTACAACAGTGTTTGCGGACAGCGCCGAAGCCGCCATGATGAGATACGTGTCGATCAAATAGTTGAAAAAACCCAACTGATGAAATTGGTTAGCATTGTGGACGAGTAAGAGTATTAAGACGTACGAAAATCCAGCAAATAGCAAAGCCCATGACTCCCCCAGCCGTCAGTGGGGCCCAGAAGGAAATGGAAGGATAAGATGTCCAACCGAACCAAAAGAAGGAGATGGTGAACAATGGAGCTGCAACGGCCGTCATCTCTAGCCGGATTTCAGGCGGGACTGGCTCGGGAGAGTAGCGTGCTGCTGCCCGCTCATAGCGGGGACTAAAAGTGAGGAGGTACTAGAAAGAGATAGACGATGGATACAATGATACATTACGACTGTGGAGGAAATCTTACCAAAATTACAGCTATAGCGCCTCCGATCATGATGGGCAGGAACATTAAACCTGATATTCCGGCATTGAAGCCATGTCCTTGGGTGAATACGATGGGATATGCTTCGAATAAAAGATAGAGACATCCGTAAACGAACTGTCAACATGATATCAGCGTTGATCAGTCAGACTTTACTTGTTTGTACGACGTGAAACTCACACTCATGTAAATCGTGGCAGCTAGAAGCATCGGTTCCTTGAAAAGCATTCCGAATGGTCGAGTCAGTATCTTTTCTACTTGTTGGCTCAACGTCTTCTTGTCCATCTCCATTGGGGCGTAATAACCACTATCTCCAGTTTCTTTCCGCTTCTGACGAGCTATTTGAACGAGCAGAACAGGTCTAAGGCATGGTTAGCCAGCGACCACGAGGGAATGAGCTAACGCGCTTACGCATATGTTTCGGGTAATGTGAAGACAATCAGAATCCAACATACGCCGGCCTTGGAACGAGCGTGAGTAAGCTTTGCATCAAGTAGATGTTGGCATTTTACTCACGAATATAGTAAGGACCCAAAATAGCCACCGCCATGACGTTCCTGATACGTAGATGAATCCACCAACAGTCGGTCCAAGGGCAGGTCCTGTACTTGTGATAAGCGGGCGTTGGAATTTGGTTCAAAATCCAAGTTTCTTACCTGCGAAAGGGGCGACCGTGAAGATGGCGAGAGCCTTTCCGCGGCTTTTGGCGTCCCATATATCAGATATCAGAGCGCTGCAAAGATTTGGGTCAGAAGGTGTGAAATAGCTACGTAAATGGCGTGGGCTCACCCAGAGTTTGAGAGCGGTGCGGCAGCGAAAATTCCACCCATGAAACGGAATACCAAAAGAGACGCGGTGTTCTTAGCCAGCGCCATTCCGATTTGAAACATCTTTCGTGTACCAGTCAGGCTTTTGTGAAACAGCGTCCTTAGTAGGCGTTTCCAACTCACTGTGTATACGAAAAAAGTTCCAATGAAAACTGGTCGCCGCCCGAATTCTAGTTTTTTTTTTTTTTTTGAGAATTGAGATAAGACAGAAGGATTAGTGAGTACGAACATACCTTCAGAGAGAGGTCCCCACAGCAGAGGCCTATTTATCGATTCAGCAATGGTTCTTTTTCGCAACCTTAGAATCCTCGAGGTACCCACCCTACACAATATCCAGCAACGAAGAGTGATATAGTTAGCGTGGCCACTTCTTCGGATAGCCCGAACTTTTCTATTAATGCGGGTGCGATGCCAGATGCTATAAAGCATTGGTAGGTGCGTTAAATTTTGGTCTAATGTAGTAAATTTAAGAACCTACGAGCCGAGCTTGCAAACGTTCTAGAGAGAAAGATGATCAACAGATAAACAAAAAACGATAGAACAAGGCCACCTACGCATTCAGAACCAGCATCCCTCCCAAGAGCGTTAGGTACCATCTCTTTAAACTCGACCAATTCTGTAGTGTGGGGCATATTGTAAATGGACCGGATAATTCTTCCACTGCGGCAACGTACGTGGGGATTCCTGAGATCATCTGGGTCAAAGGTGACCAGATACAAGTTGTCCTGCTTTTCCGAAACGATGTTATCGCTTTGCACAGGACCTTTGTCTTCCTCAGGCTCTTCTGGCCGCCAGGTCGCTGAAGAAGTGTCCGAGTGAGAAGACATGGCAGGAAAGGAAAGGAAGACAAATGGTGTGTGTGTGTACCTTTTGTGCTCCTGCCAGATAAACTAATGTCCTTCCGCCAAGGAACGGATTGTCATAAACAATGCTGACACTTCGGATGTTGCACGGAAAGGGTGATATCATGACGCTGACAAAGACAAGTGACATGTGTGATAAAAAGTTGCAAGAGAGAGAGAGATTCGCTTTTGTTTTCTCATGGGGGGCTCGAGCTCGAGGCTTGGACAAATAAGTATTAGTAATAGCCAGGCCACTTGTCTGCGTTGATGATTCGTCCAAATTTGGAAAATCTCTTTCCGTTCCGGGCGCGTTCGGCGCAAGTACACCACGCCGTGCCCACTGCCCACTGCTCATGTCAGAAGTCTGGCATAAGTGCATGAATGCATGCTGTCTATTCCTAATCATGTTCAGCGTAACTGCTAATTATTTGCTAATATCAATCAAGTCAGAAATAAGCCGGCTCTCGCCTCTGACGATATTCTGGGTCTGCTAGGGAACCATAGTGAATGGAAGGGTCTTGAACTCGCGGCGGGTTACTACCGTCATGCGGTGTAGCTTGCAAGGGAGTAGCGGACAGCGAATGGACTCTCGGGGCGTGTCCTATATGCCGAGTGGATCGGACATTATTGTTACCTTCGCTGACAAGAGATTGGTTCGGGGACGCCACTGCATAACCCAATTTTTGAGGTTGGGATACTGTGTCCGGGGCACTAGGGTAGAATTTTTGAGGCCGAGTCTGCATTGTTGAGTAGGGACTTGGATCCCTAGGCTTCTGTATCTCCTTCGGAGTCATAATCTTATGTGTTCGCAATGAGATTAGTATATGACCTCGGATAGAACCCAAACAAGAGAGCTTACCGTTCGCAGACTGTTATCAGCGCCATCAAACTTTGCGGAAAAGCAAAATATAATAAGAGGGAGCTTTGTCATGAGAATCGCGTTTGAGGCGCACCGTTGGGGCAGTGGTCACTGTTGTGAATGTAGTGAGCTCGTGAGATTCAGATTCGTTGCGGAAAAGAGCGTTCTGAATTTTCGGAGCTCCAAATTTAGTAGAGGTAGGTCGCGAGTTGAGCCTTCATGATGACAGATGAGTAAGATGCGGAAGGAGAGCGCCACAATTGAAGCCTACGAGGTCAGCAGAGAGTTGGTGTACAATTTTGAAAGAATTAGATCCCATATGAAAAAGCTAGAAAACAATAACTTCAACAAGGATACTCAGATAGTCTTCCGGATAATTGGGCCACTGACTATGGTGCGCCGCCCTAGAAATCGATACAAAGACTGAGCGCTAGTTATAGGCCATGAGCACAGGCGAAGAGCTTACTTGGATGGAGAGAAAGACAACCATATCAGCTAACACGGCGAGGGACGTCAATACGCCTGCCTGGATACTGACTAAAAGTTTGAAGAAATTCGTTTGGGTAGGTTATGGTATTAGCCTGGCGGTGACATACGTCGTATTACTCGATTAACATAGGGATCCAGGTCTGTGTGCTTGCCTCTTTGCTTTCGCAACTGGATCATACCTTCAACAAATGTGGCATCGACCTGAGGGCTTCGGCTGTAGCTCACCAATGAAACCACTACTATGAAAGTGATTAAGAGGTCTGTTACACCCGAAGAAGCGAGCCATAGGATGACCGGAGCCTCGATGACCCCGTTTTTAGGACTTTGAGTGAACGGGTTGGCGGTGACGCTGGAGATTGAAAGCCAAGTGCCACCCACTGAAGAAAGGTTTATAGATAAGTACGCATATAGGTTGCAGTATAGGTTGCAGTCCTTACCTAATGCGCAAAGAGCTGAAAAGACTATGACAGCGCATAGAGCGATAGAATTCGTTATTTTCTTGATGCGCCACGCCATGAACAATTGTACAGGGGTCGAAATCATTGCCTGTGATTATTTGTGAGCTGAGATCTGCTAAAATACATGCGTTGAAGGAGAGATCGACAAACAGTAGTTAGCGCGTCTGACAGTTAATTCACTTGATTATTGATGCGAACGCGTAGCAAGGGAAACTATGTGCATACCTGCAGGAAGAACTACACGAGGTTAGTGATCAAATGGGATCAAAATAACGCCGGGATATCGAGCTCACATGTTGGCGCCATTGGGACAGGGGATCCTAACCAACCAATACATGAGGATTGTCACTTCAACTGGATCGGAAAACACGCCATACCGTAACGAGTGATGAGGGGTTCGTAAATTAAGGCGATGTCAAATACAGAGTTACAAACTTCGACTACCATCAGGTAGAACACCTGAACCAACCGAGTGATTTGATGTGAGCGACCGTGCGGTTGCTGTTGCTGAAATGTAGGGTACTCACTAAAAGTTTGAACCACCAGCGGTCCCTTGTGCATCTTGTAAGGAGGGCAAAGGGTTATATGAGACGAATAGCTACATACCTCTTATAAGCTTGAAAGTAAAAAAGTGCCTATATCGAACAGAGCATCAATAACTTGAAAAGAACGCATAAGCCGATAGTGCTTCAGTTACCTGCACGAAGGTAATCTATTGGGGATAGATCATAGTCAGTAAGGGTAATCTAGTCGACGACTCCGATAGCTTACCCCGAGAAGTATCAGATTCAGAAATGTCCCGATCAAAAGAGGTGCAAATCTAGTATAACCGCTGTGAGATAGAGGCAATGACGAGGGCGAAGTTAGAAGGGTAAGTTACATGCGACCAGGGGATGGCAAATCCATAGCGAAAAGGAAAAGGGACCGCAGAACCGAAATCTCGAGACCAGCCCAGGGACTTTATATCATTGCAGTGGACTTCTTGTACTGCCTTGACTCGCCAGATAGGTACAGACCCATTTTTCAGTGGAAAGATGCGGTTGGTCTGTTCGTTGTGCTTCCATGTATTGAAAGAAAGCAAATGTTAAATATGGTTAGTATCCGAATGATTGTAATTATTCAATGAACAAATCAAACCTCGTTTCCGTTCTGCCGAGTTGCGACTTGTCATTATGATATGATCGCAGCTTAGTATGGCTAAGTACGGACTTCCCTACTGCCAGCTGTTAAAGTCCGCCTTAGGCTAGTTTGGCCGGTATCTGGAGTTTGTCCGAAGTCGATGGTGAGGTGGCGCCGTTCCTCGTGAGCGCTCAGAGTCATCAACAGAGTCAACAGATCCAATTTAGCTTTCCGTTTAGCCAGTTCCAGATTGAGATGGCAGATACTCCCTGAGTTCAGAGAGCAGTAGGAGAAATCAGACTTCTTTTGGCGAGAGGTCAACGTTAGGGTTGACGTTGAGGGTCGAACCTATGTTTGACTCCCCCACACGTGACTCTGAGGTTCGCAACAACCTGTGTCGTACTTGTTCCGAACACCCCCCAGGTTATCGGGTGTTGCGAACATACCCCGTGACCGCTCGAGAAGTTCAACGTTCAGCCTTTTTTGAGCCTCCACTTTCCATTGTTCAATGTTGATATCGATGTAATGTAATATCTCAAATAATAGCATCTTTCCACTTTGCTTGCGTTTCCCTCATGTTCATGTCCACGCTCAATTACGACCCCCGACCTTCCCTTTCACAGCGGGCACCTATACCTGACAGTATTCGCGAGGCCTTCTTACCACCTCTAACGACATCTATCTCCTGCCTTATATCATTTGATTTCAAAGTCTCCGAGCTTAAACTCGACCAACCCCTCTCCAACCGTTCCGATCTATTTTCACATTGGTCAAGCGCTTACCAAGCTGAGCCTAAGCTTGCACTAGCTTTGCTCCCGACACTCCTTTGTCCAAGTTACTATGATCTGGTAGAGCTGCGCTACAAAGCTGAGAATGCTTTGGATGTCTCAATGCAGTCCTTTACATATCAAGGCCGAACCACGATCTCCCCTTTACAAACTTCACTTCTTATTCCAATCTGGGTTATCAACTTCTGGGAACAAGCTCAAGATGTCTTGCACGCTCGGGCGCTTTGGAAATTGGCATTTGAATGGATTTCGCTCCGGGCGTCAGAAACTCATGATACGACAATCCAACATCAATACTCCGTTGTATTGAAATTACTGTCCAGTCTTCCTTGGGGTGTTAAAATTCCGCAGGACTTCGGTAGCTCCTCGATCTCCACATTGACCAGGCTCTGTGGCCATACTTGGCTTAATGATGAAAATATGACTCAACTTGCGGCCCTCTACCGACGGCAGCTTTTGGGAATCGACAATCAGTCCAGTTCTGTCGAGTCTAGCTGGTGGGCTGCCAAGCTGATCAGCCAAGCGCGATGTAACAAAATTGATGTATGCCCATATGCCCAAGAGACTGCGACGTTACGAAGGACTGCAGAAACTCAACGTCAACCATCATGTGGAATGAGGCGGAACGTGACCAAATGATCAAATACCTTCGACAATTTGTCAACGACCCAACGAGGCAACTTGGCTGCGGACTGCAGACTTCTTTATTTCGCAAACCATTCCGACGCTTTGTATACCTATGCATGATATGCGTTCATGTAGCCTCTCCTCCCGAGTTTCCGGGTTTCGGTGGTGGCTGACGCCTGGAAAAACGCCGAACGGTCCTCAGCCACTCCATTCTGACCGCTTCAGGCAATAGCCGAACTTGAGGCGTGGGAAAAAACTTTCCAGTTGATGCGGCTTAAATCTTTTCTCTGTCCTCGCCGCGTCCAGATCATTATACTTCTTACTTTCATCAGTTCTACTGGTATGTTTGTTGCTATTTTTTCTTGCTTAGAATCAATGTCGTTGAATCGTTCTCTTCAGAGTCATACATCTGACCCCGAGTCATTTCCCCCCAGGAGGCGGCGGCTGCTGTTTTTTTTTGGGTGTCAAGGCGATTTTATCTTTATCTAATTTTCATTCCATATACAGCAGGCTATCACCCATCTCCTCGTTGCGCATCCCTTCAAGCCTGAGGTGAGTTCTCCTTTTCTCATGCTAACCTAACCCCCTTCTCTCCTTGTACAGCCGGCCGTAGTTTGTTGCTCAGTCATTCGTTCTTGTAAGTTTTTATTTTCTTACAAATACTAGAGCCCATCCTAATGAACGCCGCCCTTTCTCTATCTATCTGGCTCTTTCCTTGTTGCCCATTTCCCTTTTTTTTCGGTTCATAGTACTCGTGTCCATGTAAGTACATCCCTGTATTATAATTCTGTTTCATAAAAATACGCGGTGAAAAATTGTCTATGCGCACTCCTGAGGACCCGGAGTGTATGATCGGGTATGGTGTGACGGTGCGAACTTGTTGATGCCTTCGCCGAAGCTTCATTGCTAGTCAGTCCCATCTTGTGCCATCTCCCGAGATGAAAGCTGGTGAAAGCTGGTGAAAACACTTTTTCAAGTTAATATCAAACTCCACGATCACGATCCCCATTTCCAAAATGCCAGAGTTGCTGATTCAGCGGCTTTACCGTGACGACGGATAGGGTTAGGACGGAAACCGGCTCCAGAGTCCGCGGTGCAGGGGCCTTTATATAGTGGATGTTATCGCTCTTTCACATCGGTCTCATCGTTTCTCCTGCTTCTCGTGGTTCCTTCGCAATGCCTTCAGCCCCCCCTCATACCGTTATCGAAGTGTTCGTCACGTTATATTTCGTTCGCATGCCTGGGTCGAGACTCAATCGGACTGTTTTCGTCTCTCGGTTCTCAGATATACCCCATTCTTCGTCGGAACGTTTCTCAATATCTTTCTGTATGGCGTAAGTCGGTTGTTTTGTATCTCGCTCGGTTTTCTGACGCTCACTATCATCGTAGATTGCTGTGACTCAGGTTAGCTGAACCCTTTTCAAACATTGACCGAGGATTTTTACAACCCCTATAGATGTACACCTATTATCGGACGTCCAAGAAGTATGGACACTAGGTTCAAACTTGTTTATCGTAACCTTTCACTGACAGCGCTCCCCTGCAGTGATAAGCTCTGGATGAGGCTGCTGGTGCGTCCTTCGTGAAGGTTGATATCGGGAACGTTTCAATAACTTTGTTCAGATACTATACCTCTTCGTGTTGGAAACCGTGAATAGTTTCGTGGATATTGGATTGGTATTCGAACCGCTTTTGCTTAATTTTGGTACGTTGAAGTCTTTCTCTCCATCGAATAGTAACGCTAAGTATTGACAATATAGGCAACAAGGACGTTATTGCTACTTCTCCTTGGAGTGAGAGACAAGTTCATTGCTTAGATGAAGATTTGATTCTAACTTTCGTACCGGTGCTATTAGCACTGCGGCTCGGTGAGCGTGCTTTTAATCTTTCATCTTCGATACCGCTCATATCGACGATCGCTAGATGGTGTTACCACTGTAATTTAATCTGCTGATTCTATATCCCGGCTGCATTTAACGAAAAACTTTTCAAACAGGCTTTGATCTCGACCCCAGTGCAGATTTTCATGGCTTACAGGATTCATGTCATTATGGAAACAGTCATTCCAACTGTCATAGTTTCCATGCTCGCGATATCCTCATTGAGTGCTTATCCTTGTCGTTATACCCAATCCTCGCACATTCTCATTGGTCTTCTCTATAAAGCTGGGAGTGTATGGCTAGCAATTTCAGTTTCTCAAAGCCCCCAGTATGAAAAATTCAACGATATCAGGGCCGCACCATCGTTGTGGCTGATAAGTTCCGCGGTGGCGGATATTGCAATTGCTTGCTGTCTTGTATACGGTCTAGTGCGTACGAAATCCCTCCTCTTTCCCGGCTCCGCAAACCCACAATTTTCTCTAGTCCAAGAAACGCACTGGCTTCGCAGTATTGAACGATCAGATAGATCGAATCATTCGAGGCACGTCCGGCGGAATTATAGAGTGATGGGTCTTCCGTCTAAGCTGAATCATTTCACAGTGGCCGTCCAGACAGGATCTCTTACTGCTCTTACTGCCCTTATCGATGCGATCGTTTTTCTGAGCGTTCCGGTACGTCACTGCGACACCGTCCTTTTCCGTTTTAGATGGACAACGTTACTCAATCAATCATTTGATACTGTGGCATACAGAACACTACAATGCAAGAAACATTTTTCCCCATTTTACCGGAGATATTGATGTTTTCTGTAGATTCTTTACATGGGATTTGATGCTCTCCAAATTGTACACTACAACGCTTCTCAGCTCGTTAGCATCCTATCTCTATGTTTCATCGTCTCCATCCTGACACCATATTTGATAGATTAAACGCTCGGGCGTCCGCCAGGTCAGTTGAGAGAGCCAAACACAATGAACCCAATGCTCTTTTCTCGAGCGACACTGCGTCGGTCACTCAACAAGCGACGTTCAATGCCGCCAGGGCCTCAAGACATGTGAGTTTTGCTTGTCGTCTCTTTCTTCCTGATGCCTATACTGAATGGGTATTTAGAATACACACCACGTACGCTGAAGTTTCCAGTTGACGCCCACCTCTCGTTTTTATTTATATGAACTTTCTCCCCATAGGCCCCAAAAATCAGTGGAGATTACAACGGGTCGTACGAACTTTCTTCTCGAGTCATAAGTACCCCAAGGCGAGATCAAGATAGGGCGGTCCATATCCGTGACCCTTCCGCTCAGACAGAGTTCAGCGTGGGCGTGGTTGTTTCCCAGAGCACGATTACTGATGGCGAGCGCGACTCTGCGAAATTGTTTCCTCAATCGAAGCCTTTCCACTAAACTTTGAAGAACGAATAAACAAATGGAGGAGACAAGCGGTGTAGCCCACCTTTATCGACTCTTCTAAAATACCTGTACATAATCGTATATAGAATTACTTCAAGAATAAAGTGCAAGCACTTATCATTGCTCGCGGCCCACGGGCGGTCGGTTTAGGCTAGGCACGTCTAAGTAGGCGTCTCTGGCAGCCTTTATCTCAACTCTTGCTTCGGTACCCCCACTTGCACGTCGGTGTCAGCCTGCTCACAATGCACGAACTCTCATATTTTTCTTCAGCTCGTTATGGCAAGGACGCTGTGTGTGTATTTCGCGTTGTTCGTGACGGCTGTACACATACCGTTGTAGAGTACAATTTGAAGGTCCTGCTCGAAGGCGATATCATCCCACGCTTTTTGAAAAAAAAAAAAAAAAAAAAAAAAAAGTGCGACGAAGACAGCGGAGGCCTTGAGTTGTGTTGTTAGAGCTGTGGAACAAGTGTTTGATGACCGGGATTTGGTCAGAGCACAACGGAACTGTAACGATGCTGGATCAGAGCACGGAAATGTCATGTCTTGGGCGCTCGGGCAAGAAATAGGGCCATGGGTTGCAAGGAGGCTCGTGAGCGCACTCAGAGCTGGATTCTTGAGATTTAGATTTTGGATACGCTGCAGTTTGGGGCTGTCATGCGCCCGCGCCAAGTTGTCTCGGTCCTCATATGGCATGTCCATTTGATGTTGGCTGGACACCGCATATGAGGCGACACTTTAGCTAGATCTATTGCCAATCGTACGATTGATCAGTGCTCTCAGGTATAAACGAGGGTTTTCCGCGGGAACCTACAGTAGGTGATATTCTTCACTAACATCATTTCCACGGATTACTTCGATGAGTTTCGGAAACTTACTGCTATCAGTCGCAACAACTACACTATTATCCGCTTCAGTGTAACAATCAATGAAAGAGGACATACATAATGAATAAATCAAACATCGTTTCCGTTCTGCCGAGTTGCGACTTTTCATTATGATACGATCGCAGCTTAAGCGCTTACAGCTTATAATTAGTATGAACCAGTACAGGCTTTCCTACTGCCGAGCTCTTACCAGCCGTTAAAGTCCGCCTCAGTCTAGTTTGGCTGGTATCTGGAGTTTGTTCGATGGTGAGGTGGCGCCGTTCCTCGCGAGCGCTCAGAGTCATCAACAGATCCAATTGAGCTTTCCGTTTAGCCAGTTCCAGATCGGAATGCCAGATACTCCCTGAATTCAGAGAGCAGTAGGAGAAATCAGATTTCTTTTGGCGAGAGGTCAACCAGCAAGGCAGGTGGAAGGAGGCGGTTGAACGTGATCAAATCATCACATTACAAGCGTGACCGTGACCGTGACCATTGGAATAGGTTACTCTCTCCTTCGACAATTCGTCAACGACCCAACGACCCAACTTAGCGGCAGACTTCTTTATCTCCGATTGTATGATCTTCACAAGTCATTCCGACGCTTTGTATATTCTAATGCATGATATGCGTTCATGTAGCCTCTGCTCCCGAGTTTCCGGCAAGCAAAGTTTGCGGTTTCGGTGGTGGCTGACGCCTGGCAAAACGCCGAACGGTCCTCAGCCACTCCATTCTAACTGCTTCAGGCTTAGTGCATGCAATAGCAAACTTAAAAGGCGAGTTACTTCTCCTTCGCCGAAGCTTCATTGCCGGTCAGTCCCATCTGTGCCATCTCCCGAGAGGAGAGCTGTTGAATTGACTTTTTTCAAGTTGTATCAAACTCCACGAGGAGCAGATCAATCTGGTCTGATGCCAGTCCAGAATTTGCTCCCCTTGCCTGCCAATAGCAATCAAAACTCCCATCTCTCCGCGGAAAGCTGGACCCGTTTGTCCGGTGCGTTTTAGTAGTTACTTATATAGACGTTATCCACTTGTTGCCCGTTCGCTCTTTCGCATTGGTCTCATCGTTTCTCCTGCTTCTCGTGGCCATATTTGCATACTTTCCTTCGCAATGCCTCCAGTGCCCCCTCATATCCCGACCGTTATCGAAGTGTTCGTGTTATCTCTCATTCGTATGTTTGGGTCGAGACTCAATCGGATGTTTTGGGTTCTCGGATCTCAGGTATACCCCATTCTTCGTCGGAACGTTTCTCAATATCTTTCTGTATGGCGTAAGTTTGTTGTTTTGTATCTCGCTCGGTTTTCTGACGCTCAATATCATCGTAGATTGCTGTGACTCAGGTTAGCTGGACCCTTTCTCAAACATTGACGGAGAATTTTCTCAACCCCTATAGATGTACACCTATTATCGGACGTCCAAAAAGTATAGGCACTAGGTTCAAACTTGTTTACTACACTCTGTCACTGACAGCGCTCCCCTGCAGCGACAAGCTCTGGATGAGGCTGCTGGTGCGTTCTCCGTGAAGGTTGATATCAGGAACTTTTCAATAACTCTATTCAGATATTATATCTCTTCGTGTTGGAAACCGTGAATAGTTTCTTGGATATTGGGTTGGTATTCGAACCGCTTTTGCTTAACTTTGGTGCGTTGAAGTCTTCCTCTCCACTGAATAACGCTAAATATTGACAATATAGGCAACAAGGACGTTATTGCTACTTCTCCTTGGAGTGAGAGACAACTTCATTGCCTAGATGAAGATTTGATTCTAACTTTCGTACTGGTGCTATTAGCACTGCGGCTCGGTGAGCGTGCTTTTAATCTTTCATCTTCGATACGGCACTCATATCGACGATCGCTAGATGGTGTTACCACTGTAATTTAATCTGCTGCTTTTACATCCCGGCTGCATTTAAGGAAAATTTTTCCAAACAGGCTTTGATCTCGACCCCAGTGCAGATTTTCATGGCTTACAGGATTCATGTCATTATGGAAACAATCATTCCAGCTGTCATAGTTTCCATGCTCGCGATATCCTCATTGAGTGCTGATCCTTGTCGCTATGCCCAATTTTCGCACATTCTCATTGGTCTTCTTTATAAAGCTGGGAGTGTGTGGCTAGCAATTGCAGTTTCTCAAAGCCCACAGTATGCAAAATTCGACGATTTCAGGGCCGCACCATCGTTGTGGCTGATAAGTTCCGCGGTGGCGGATATTGCAATTGCTTGCTGTCTTGTATACGGTCTAGTGCGTACGGAATCCCGCCTCTTTCCTGGCTCCACAAACTCACCATCTTTTTTCAGTCCAAAAAACGCACTGGCTTCGCGGTATTGAACGATCAGATAGATCGAATCATTCGAGGCACGTCCGGCGGGAATATAGAGTGACGTGTCTTCCGTTTAAGCTGAATCATTTCACAGTAACCGTCCAGACAGGATCTCTTACTGCTCTTACTGCCCTTATTGATGTGATCGTTTTTCTGAGCGTTCCGGTACGTCACTGCGAAACCGTCCTTTTCCGTTTTAGATGGACAACGTTACTCAATCAATCATTTGACACTGTGGCATACAGAACACTACAATGCAAGAAACATTTTTCCCCATTTTACCGGAGATATTGATGTTTTCTGTAGATTTTTTGCATGGGATTTGATGCTCTCCAAATTGTACACTACAACGCTTCTCAGCTCGTTAGCATCCCATTTCTGTTTCATCGTATTTATCCTGACGCTATAATTGATAGACTGAACGCTCGGGCGTCCGCCAGGTCAGCTGAGAGAGCCAAACACAGTGAACCCAATGCTCTTTTCTCGAGTGAAACTGCGTCGGTCACTCAACAAGTGACGTTTAATGCCGCCAGGGCCTCAAGATTTGTGAGTTTTTCTCCTCGTCTCTTTTTTCTCTGATGCCTATACTTAATGTGTATTTAGAATCCACACCATGTACGCTGAAGTTCCCAGTTGACGCCCACCCCTCGTTTTTAATTATACGAACTTTCCCCCTATAGGCCCCAAAAATCAGTGGAGATTACAACGAGTCGTACGAACTTTCTTCTAGAACCCTAAGTCCCCAAAGGAGAGATCGAGATAGGGCGGTCCATATCCGTGAACCTTCCGCTCAGACAGATTTCGGCGTGGTTGTTTCCCAAAGCACGATTACTGATGGCGAGCGCGAGTCTGCGAAACTGTTTCCTCAATCGAAGCCTTTCCACTAAACTTTGAAGAACGAATAAACAAATGGAGGAGACGATCGGTGTAGCCCACCTTTATTGACTTTAAAGTACCTGTACATAATCGTATATAGACTTTGAATTACTACAAGAAAACCTAGAAAAGTGCAAGCACTATCCTCGCATTGCTGCGGCCGGCGGGCGGTCGGTCGGTCTGTACACGTCTAGGCGCCTATCGGCTCGTGTCTCCGGCAGCCCTTATCTCAACTCTTTCTTCGCTACCCCCACTTGCACGTCGGTGTCAACCTGCTCACAATGCCCGAACTCTCATATCTTTCTTCAGCTCGCTATGGCAAGGACGCTGTGCGTGTGTTTCGCGTTGTTCGTGACGGCTCTACACATACCGTTGTAGAGTACAATGTGAAGGTCCTCCTCGAAGGCGATATCGAGATCAGTTACACTGAAGCGGATAATAGTGTAGTTGTTGCGACCGATAGCAGTAAGTTTCCAAAACTCATCGAGGTAATCCGCGTGCTGAAATGATTTTAGTGAAGAATATCACCTACTGTAGGTTCTCCGCGGAAAACTCTCGTTTATACCTGAGGGCACTGATCAATCGTACGATCAATAGATCTAGCTAAAGTGTCGCCTCACATTCTGGTCCCTGAACGATTTGCCCTACACTTAGGTCTTCACATTGTCAGCAAATACGCCCATATTCACAAAGCCTTTGTTGACATTGAACAATTGCGCTGGAGTCGTATTTTCGTCGGAAAAGATGGTAAACCCCATCCTTATTCATTCATGAGGGACGGAGATGAGAAGAGGATTGTCAAAGCTGAGGTACGCCATCCATGTCCGATAAATAATACATCTCGGCTGCTAGCTTACTACCAATTAGATTGATGGTTCAGCTGGGAAGCATAAGATCCTGGGTCGGATCAGCGGTGGAATTAACGATCTTTTGGGTGAGTCAATTTAGGCGTTACTATTTGGTGTTGCGCAGTCACGATAATTACACCTGTGCCGTGCTAACGTTCATCTTGCAGTCTTAAAATCTTCTGGATCGTCATTCACGTCTTTCATTCGCGATGAGTACACCTTATTGAAGGAGGTTGACGACCGAATCTTTTCTACTTCGGTCGACTTGAGCTATACATTTGCTCCCATCAGTATTCCTCCGCCGAAAGACGAGGTAAGTTCCTGAGAAATTTAAACCGTCGTTTGATGTCGGAATGATTAACATTCGACTATCATATGCAGAAGAAGCTTGATTTTGTCGCTCCGGCCCTTGATCAAGCTGAGCCAGGGAGTGTGTGGGATCCTTCGGTCTTGGAAAGGGCACGGACCGCGACTCTCGAAATCTTTGCCACGGATGAAAGTGCCAGTGTACAGGTAAGCCTACCTGATCACAATTGTTCCTTTCTTGACTTTTGTTGGCTAGGCCACTCTATACAAGATGGGTCAGAGGATTATTGAAGAAAATGCTGGTGTCCAGACGGTCAGCTACGAGTTGCCAAACAAGCATTACATCCCCGTAGATATGAGCTATATCGGGCTGGATAATTTGACGCCGTGAGTGATTCAATTCGGAGCCCGTTAAAGAATGCTTATTTTCTTTCTTTTGCGTTTTCCAGAGCTAAAGCTGAGGTGTTCCAACCAGTTGCGGCTCCGAGGTACGAATCTATTTATCTCTTCGAGTAATGATGTCACTAAATTTATTTATGACAGTGGTCTTATTACAGCGACTGTTTCTCGAAAGTGAACTTTGTATCTTGTAAATGGCTGAAAATGACGGGTTCGACTTTTGCCCGTGCACAATGAGGCGGGTAACAAAATACTTTACCGGTCCGAAAACAATCCGATTCTTTCTGTCGCGGTCCGCTCGAGGGCCCGCTCACTATTCGTCTGAACATATCAATCGTCACGCGATGTAGGACCAGGTGCCTACCGTGCGTCGAAGACGACAATGCTTAAAAGGATAACTTGTAAAAGTAACATGATTTGGCCCCAATGATTCTAGCTCACCCAACTTGCTGGGTTCTGTTGCTGCAATTGACCATTATTTCCGCGGTCTCTGCTCTCTCTCCGCAGTTCCGTCCATGTCAACTGCAAAAACCTGCTGGACAATCGCCATTAACCGGCTGTCCTGAGGGAACAATATACGTGTCGGCGAACACAAGTGATCCTCACGCACAGTTTTCCAAAGTTCAAAACGCGGTGGAATCTTTGTGAGCTCTTGTCTCTCAGCCGTTGTTCCTTGGTTGAGGTTTACTTGACATAGGGCGGATGATGGTACCCTTGCCATAATCCTGATAGGAGCGGGACAATACTTCGAAGCTGTGAACGTGACGCGATCTTCACCATTAACCATTCTGGTTGCGTGCTTCCTCCAAGTGCTTTGCATCATTGGTCTCAATCTGCCTGTAGGGTCAACTCCCCGCGTCCTACGCCTCAGTACCCATATCGACTTCCTTTGCTGATGCCAGTCAGCCCAACCTCGTCCAAATATTCAACACTGTTTTTGTGCAGAATGGAATTGATGATGCGGCTTCAGCTGTTTTGACAGTCGCTCCAAACGGTGCTGCAGCTCTCATCGGGGCCGGTACTACAGGAGCACCTGCACAAGGCGCGTTCGGAAACATCGACTTTAAAATGTATAACGTCGACATACAAAATCGAGCTGTAAGTCCATCTCTTTTACCTAAAATTTCCAGGAGAAAACGATACAATTCTCAATTCATCTAGTCGCTTACGTTTGCGATCTCTCAAGCGTTGGCTACTGATATTTCATACGCAAATGCATCGTTTTACGGGTGCGGATTTTCTAGTTTCCAGGATACTTGGTACACGGGAAAGAATGCTAGCACGTATGTGGTGGATAGCGTGATCTTTGGGCAGACGGATTGTAAGTGCCTCTTTTATTGAGATCATGCCCAGGGCCTACATTAAATGATGTTTAATATGTGTAGATCTCTTTGGTTTCGGGACAGCGTGAGCCTCACTTCCCTGGACACTTTGATTGATTTCGAGGCAAAAGTACTAACGCGCGATTTATAGATGGTTCCAGAACGTCATCTTAGCGGCGCGCGGATGCGGTGGTGGAACTGTTGCTTGGAAAGGGACCAATAGTAGCTTAACGGAGAGAGTGCTTCGCTATGGAGCGTATATCGCTGACTCTCAGATAATTCGGGTAGGTCCTACTTTCCATCAATATACCTTCCCGACTTTTTGCTCATTCGTATTATTTTATAACAAATATTTCGACTGTTCCCAACAGTCTCCAGACGCCAACGCCACCCTAAATCTCACTGATGGTTGTTACCTGGGGCGACCTTGGAATGATTGGGCTGTTACCGTATATCTCAACACCCTGATGGAAAACATCATCAAGCCTGCAGGCTGGGAGCCGTTTGATGCTGCTAGGTGAGCCCATCCATCTTTCGCCGCTGGTCGTCGTCCTGATGATACTTTAGGCCGACTATTTTCAACACTACCTTTTATGCCGAGTTTAATTCCACCGGTACATTCCATTATTCTTGCCTACATTAAACGTAATGCCTTACACTGATCACACAGGCCCTGGAGGAAACACTTCTGAACGTATCGCCCTTGAACATCTTCTCACAGCCGAGCAGGCCAAAGATTTCACTGTGGATGGTGTCTTCCTCGAACATCCCAAATGGATTGATTTTGACTATCTGTTTTAACGAGTACTAGGAATAAAATTTATAACCGCTGGCTCCGTATTCTGTGTATTGATGTAAACTAAAATCTCTTGTGAGTAAAGATTTCCGCACTCGTATAACGATGAAAGATCGAAGTTGGAGTTGGGATTATGCCGATACTGTGGACTACGCCGGTAGTGCGGACTACACCGTTGGTGAAGTGGTTATCATTTCAGCAAGTAGCTCGGGCTCGATTCCCGAACAGTGTATCATGTAATGATAACCATGAGTTCATGAATTTATCTTTTTCCGCTTTTTTTTTCCACACCCAACCGCCCTTTTCAATGATGCAACCAACTGCAATGCAACCCGCAGTCCGAGCCCACCCAATTGCAGCTGAACATGGAGGTTCCTGAGTTAGGACTCAAAGGCCTTTGCCCTAATGTCCTGCTTTACGCGAGTACTATAGCATCACTGTAGAGCACTAAATCCCTGTCAGAGATTGTGTAGAATAACTCCGAAGCGTTACGAGAGTCCACAGATTGCACGCTTGCTCGGCTTTCGTGCAAGCGGCAACAAGCTGGGCAAACCGAAACTGAATAAATTGCTGATTTTAGGTACGTATTTGGGAAAAAAAAAATATGAATGGATCTTCGACCGATCTGATTCTACCAAAGACTGATTCTACCAAGGAAATACGTAGCAGAATCACGAACGGGGATGGTAATTTCCTCCATCAATGAACATCCTTCTCAACATATCTTCAATCGCAGTGAGCCGATTTTGCATGACCGCGAATTGGCGTTCAAGAACATCCAATTTTTGGGTCGCAGTCATCACTGCGCCTCCATCTATCCCATCTGTGCCAACACAAACGACGTGATGATGGAAACTATGACTCTCAGTAGCCAAACCTGAACCAGGTTTGGTAAGCTGTCGTAGACTGGCTCTTCCAGAACCGGCGCCTGGTTGGTCATCTTGACATTCCCGCTCACAGCTTGCGCAATAATAGCGCGTGTATGCTGTGAGGACAAAGTTTATAGTCAGTATTTTATTTAAACTCTAGGATCGATAGACAAACTCACAGCAGTGAACACACTTGCAGCACACGTTAGGTATTTCATCCGTACCGCATATGGAGCACTTCGCGAAATTCTTCACCATGTTAAACCTTTGAGATAAGTCGTACGAGCTTCTGAGACGATCCTCAGTCTGGCTAGCAGTCGCTTGAGCCTTCGGGATAGCGACCGCAAGCTCAGGATCTAAAATTACAAAATTGACTTGGAGAAGTGCATGAGAAGGTTCATGAGAGAAAGATTTGCGTTTTACGGATTGGTGACGGCACTGTGAACATAAGTCGATGTTTTCTGAAAAATCTTGATTGATACAAACGAGACAGAGGAGTCTGGGGCCTCGTATGTCTTTTCTGCAAGCATCACATTTGATACCACTGCAACGCGATGAGTAGGAAAAGAAGATTCGTGAGCAAGAGTAGGAAAGGGAAGCTAGCTCTGATACATACAGATGCCAAGTTTGAGACGACCTCGTCTCGTTTGTCTCCGCTTCACCGGCACCGCAGGTTTCGCTATACTCATAGCGCAGGATATCCTTTGTTGAAGGGGGAGACATCATAAGAACACGTCTTTGACTCGGAGTGCGGCGTATGTTCCCGTCAACAGCTGTTCGAGAAAGAAGAAGAATTGTGTTATTCTTCGGATCCCTGGGTTTTCGTTCAGATATCAAAGAGAACTTTGGAAAGAAAAAGGAAAAAGGTACGTTTGAGTACTTATTCCATTATTATATAGCACAATTCAAAGTACGTACCATCCCAAAAGCGAAATAGTTCATTTGATCTTTAACATCGGAATGACCTTGCCTAAAGACGGCTTGATGTACTTTTTCGTTGGCAAAAGAAAAGTTTATCAAGACGTAGCGGCTTACTCACCAACGAGACCTTCCACGCGCTCATGAACAACGGCGAGTAACGAAACAAGTGTCTTTGTCATGTCCGAAAATTCCCTGCCGTCGAGGACTTGAGTCGTTGCGAGGTGCAGGATTTGAACATGTCGTTTGAGGATGAGGTATACAAGGGGGTACAAAAACTGGAACAAGTGTCAGTACCCTCTGAATCTGATCTGAAAAGAGGATAGTCCAAATACCCTCTCGATTCGTCCAGGTCCTGTTACAAGGGACACTGTGGCGGGCGCATCCAGGTCGTAAGCAATCAAAGTCAATCTCTGTTCGAGGGTTGCTTCCTCTTTCGTCGTGTACTGATCCACATATCGCATGAGTTCCGAATCTTGATAGTTTTCCGGGTTGGGGGGCTTGGTAACCCGCAAGACTTGTTCAACTTCGTTGAAAACCGGATGTGAGAGATATTTGTCTGCATGAGTGCGGTTCTCTGACCGAATGTCGCGAGAGAGTTCTATCATCTGCTCCAAGAGGGTGTATATCTGAGATTTGTATCGATCTATACTGGTTTGCCATCCTTGAGCGGCAGAGGGAGGGGAGGGTTTCGTCGGTGATCAACAAAGATCTGGTATAAGTTTCGGTGATTGTTGCACTACTTACCTACGGCCCAGAACGCGATCCAGCAAGGAAGGCTAAGGGCAGGGTTAAAGTTGTAATGAGCAGAAAAGATTTGATGTAAAGACAAATAGGCTCACGTCCAGTCGAGATCAAGTCTTGAGGACGTGAACATGTTCACTTCTTTGATCGTTATAAAGCCAGTCGCATCATCGTCGATAGCTTCAAGGATAGGCTGGACATGGTTGACGTTGATGTATGAGTGCGTCCAGCAATCAACTTCATCATCTTCGGGATCAGAGTCGGGTGCAGGTGACGTTGGGCTCTTGGGTGAGTCAGACATGATTGCTTTGGATTCATCATCGATCGAAAGGTTTGTGTGGAGCGTCTTCGGACTGTCATGTGTCGGAGGACTAGATTCATACTTTTCGACAAAGTAGTCGCGCAAGGCAAGTATAAAATGTCTCGCTTTTACACTTCCCTTCCAGCCCTACAACGAAAAACAAAAACAAAAAGTTATAGGAATGAGGTTCAGTGGAAGACATGATTGAAATGCAACGGATATAACGTACCATCTCTTTCCAGATCGCTCGCATATCCTGAACAGCGAAGCATCTGAACACCTTACATCGTATGTTAAGGAAACAAGTACTCTACCTTGTGTCTAATACGCTCGTGGAACGATCCACCGCGTATTTCAAACAGGATAAGAGCGGCCTGTTGTCTCTGGGCATCCATAAGATGCTGATTATGCATTTCCAGTTTTTGATTGATTGAAAACATTGAAATTCTTCGCGAGAGTTGCGTCCAAATCTTCTGACAACTCCCTCAGGAGTTCCCGTTTGAATTCGGCGAGGTTAGGGTCATGATAATGGTGGCTAGTATCCATCGTATCTGATTCGAGCTGATTAACGTAGACTTCGTATACCTTCTGCATAGTTTCCGCAAGAAGACTGTCATCTTCCAAAAACGTTGCAGGTCCGTGTCGATCTACTATACCTCTGAGCTCCTGCTCCTTCGGAGAATCAAGTTGACGGAAGAGATTATGGATATCATCGAGCTTTGTCTCGATAGATTGAAGTTTTCCAGAAGCGTCATCGAGTTTCCGATTCGCGCTTTGTACGCCAGTGTTAATAAAGAGACTGAGAAGGAATTGAAATTGTTCGCGGTGTCTTTGGAATAAGTTGATCTGGCTCGCGAGGCGGTCCTCATAAATCTTTGCTTTGAGGGTCCTGACTAGGAGGAGATGAGATCATCGTTCGCGTCCGACAATAAGTCAATATGCTCATTAACTCACCAAGAGCGTTCTTTTTCTCGTAAGTTTCGCATACAAGTCCGGCCCATTTAATATCTTGGGCTATGTCTTGCATGAGGTTTGCCATTCGGACTTCAAGAGTGATATCGGCCGCATCCTTAGCTTGTGGATCTCGGACATGTCTCAACCTTGAACGGAAAGAGTTGAAAAGGGATAATATCGGAGTACAAAAAGATAAGAAAATGCTCAACTCGAACAAGGCGATACAAAAATCATAAATCTTGGCCCTTACGACCAAAACTTTTCGGTTGTTCTCTTTTCGTCTGATATGTGCACCCACGAGCGCCTTGAAGGCGATAACAGCGGCTAAATGTCAGTTCCAAAAATTGTCAGAACTGACTCGTCTGCTTGATAAAAAAGGGTTTACCAGCAGCAAAAGGAAACACTGCAGCAATTTTTTCCAGACCGGCGATTGTGATATGTGTAGCATTGATGAATTCTTCAAAATCTTCAGCGGTGGTCATTGCAGTCATAAATCGAGCCGAAAATGAGGTGAGAGGGGCCAGGTTTTCTTTGCAGAAGGAGTGGATAGCATCTGTTGAATTCGGAGATGTGACGATTGCGGTACCCATGGTCGCCGCACGCCCTACTCGAATGAATTAGTAGGATGATAGAGTTGAGACGAAGGACGAAGAGGGCTTGGCGCAACTTGAACGTACCAAATTCTCGCACCAGTGAATCGCTCCGCACTCTTGGGCGAAACAGCTTGGTACTAGCGTGGGCCACGCCTGCCGAATCTTTGCGCTCATGAACCGAGGCTTCAGATCCTCGATGAATGTGGAGATGCTCAGAGAGGTTCCGAAGAGGCATGAGTAGGATATGGGAGGTTTGGTTTACTGAGAACTGGGTTTCATAAGACTTACTTGTACGCCACCGAAGAAAGGAAAAAAACCTCCCAGCGTCTACGTCGAAACCGCGAGGCAGAGAAGAAGCACAAGAAGAAAAAAAAAAAAAGAAGAAAAGATTTCATTTCCGCGATCGTGAATTGGCATGTTGCGTCTCATGGTACGAATTTTAGCGCCAACTCGCTGGGTTGGCAGCGTCACACACAAACCGCCTGGCAGTTCGAAGAGCTAAAGAGATCGTATCAGCCCAGGATTACACCCAGAACGTCCACACCTCTTAAATTTCGGCGATGATTTGGAGCGATACGAGGATGTAGACGCTCATTTTGACTTGGGGACGTACAACATACTTACACGAGTGCTGAGGGGCGTGTAGGAGGGTTATCTCAGTGTCAGCACATACCATTCAGTTTAGAGGTACCATATAGCCACATCCTGAGCTGTCGGAGTGAAGCCTCAGAGCGCGCTGAAAGTAGTGGAACAAGCTTTGATTCGTGAGAATCTTCCATTCAGTTGAATTTTACCACGCCAAAAACACTCGCCCTCTGCCCTCTTCTGCCTCTCTCCTCCATCTTGAACGGACACTGGCTAAATCCCCAGGCTTACCGGATCATGACGACTGTGAGTATTCGCTCATTTCATTTTTACCTCTATGATGAACACAATCTCGACCAAAAAAATATTGCGACTGTGCGTCCAACGGACGCAACACATGGGCGTTTTTTTCCAAATCCTAGTTATCCTGACATTTCTTTTGCTTTTTCGCTTCTTTATCGATTACGAATATGAAAACCCTTACTGACTGATTTCTTCCTCCTCTCAGGTTCCTTCAAGCTTGGGTTAGGAATGCCGTTATATTCTTTTTACCTGTACACGACTTGGATATACCAATATACTTGCTCTTGAACTACTACCCAGGACTTTCATCTTTCGAGCCTTTGAGGAGGAAGGACTGCCAACGCGCAAAGACGAGTCAGAGAAAGTATTTGGAGATGAGCCTGTCTTCATTAACATTCCTGGGCCGAACATTTTGAGGAGCTTCATAATCAATCACCATGCACCACCAGTCGTCTCGCTGGCCGGCGTTGAGCGCTTGAGCTACAATTCAACGCGCTCATCCCACTTCAACAGAACCCATCCCTCATCACCTTTATTTGCTGCTTAGTCCTGCTCCTTACCCCCCTTCTGAATCCTAAGGTTGAGTCCCGTTCCTGTTCTTTGGAAAACTGCGAGTCCCGTTGTCTATGAGTATGCTCAGCTCAACCTCCAGATCATGCATTAATGGGGTAGTGGTAACCTGGGTCGTTGCCATAATCGCATTCGACCCGCCGGGGGTTCAATTCCCCCTTAATGCACTATAGAAGCACCACGACGGCTTTTCTTATGTTTTTTTGTTTTTTTTGTTTCTTCCTTCCGTCATTAGATTTTCTTCGGACTCTATGATCTGGGTTGGGTATTACAACTTACTATTAGGCCTAGAGTATTAGGTATCAACTATTTCGGGCTGGTGTGGGTATACGCCGCTCAAATATCCAGCAAAAAGATCATATATATATATCCTAAGTGAGTACCAGCATGTACATTACCAGTCAATCATGATCAAAATTCTTCGTGCAGGAGGAGACTTTTTCGGTCGATTTACATTACAGTACTAGTAGTACATCAGAAGTAGTAGCAATAATCGTACAAATCTTTTCCAGTTGGGTTCATTAATGAACATATGCATGCGTATATATATATATATCCGTGTGAATGAAATGTAAAATGTGCGTGTGTAATCGTGACTTGCCAGTGTATTAGCAAGCCAAAAAGAGAAAAAGATGAAAAAAAAAAAATGAAAAAATGAGATAGCGTTTAGATAAGGAAGACGAGGGAGGGGGCAGAGACGAGGGAGGTACTTGGTAGGGATGCATGCATAATAGCAAAACAATACTCCAAAAAAAAAAAAAACAAAACGGACAACAGCAAAAATGTGTTCGGAAGGGCTAGTAGGTAAAAGAGGCACACTTTTTGTTAGAGAAATCCGAGCATACAAAGAAAGAAAAAAAAAATAATAAGAATAGAAGGAAGAACTTGGAAAACAGACAAAAAGGAAACCACAAAAAAAAGAAGAAAAACAAAAAACAAAAGACCTGGTGCCATCCCCTTCTCGTTCAAATAACATGACATTACCCCAAATACCCTCCGACATCCACCGTCCACCCAATACCCTCCGCCATCCACCCTCGAATCTTCCTCTTTTCTTCCCCTCACATCCCAAACAACTTACCCAACTTCCACCCCGATCCAACACTTCCACCCCTTCTCCTTCCTCCTCCACCTGCACCATTACCATCACCACCTCCATATCGATCGCCATCTCTATCATTCTCAGCAATAGGCTCTTCCAACCCAGCTACACCGACAGCTGCAAACGAGACATAACCGTCAATCTGACGGCATCGCATGGAGGCCGTGTGTGCGTTGAATGAGGGAGGGAGTGGTGGAGCTGTAGCCGAAATTGAAGCTAGAGCCGGAGCCGGAGCTGGAGCTGAAAGTCCAGCTCCTGTCGTTTTTGCCGTTGAAACTGGATTGGACGGTAATGATGTCGCCGACGCTTTTCTATCTCCATAGAACGGACGGGATCTAAACTCTGATGATCTAGTAGCGGAGAACGTAGTGGCAGAAGGAGATACTGGAGAAGGCAAAAAATGATGGGAAGAGGTGGACGACGATTGAGGAGCAGCAGAAGCTGAGGGTGGGAGGGAAGAGAACTTTGGAGATGTCCGACCAGTATTTGCGCCATCGGGGCTGCCAAATCCCACATGTCTAGACGGAAGACCACTCGAAGTTGAAGGCCTCCTTCGTGCCACAGAGGTATTATGTGGAACTGTAGAGGCAGTCGAAGGTCCTCCATTGCCAGCCGTTCTTGTTGAAGGAAGGAGAGAGGACAAAGACATCGCCACCGGCATTTGAGGCGCCAGGCGACGAGGATCCGAGGGACGCAATTCGCTACCGCGCACGGGGCGAGATGAATCCAGACTCTGTCGTCCATCCGAACGACGATTTCTCCTCGGAGATTCTTCACCGTACGCAACCACCGGCGGCGGAGACAAGGGAACAGAACCGGAACTAGACGCAGAAATCAGAGTAGGAGGTTGAATCTGCATATTCAGCATCTTGTACTGTTTCGACAACGGAGGAGTAGGCGGCGGCGTAGGAATCTTACTTCTACCACTCCTACTCATCGCAGGAGTACCCTGCGCCGTTGTCTGTACCTTCATCTGAACCCGGGAATTCATCGCCGTTTTTTGCTTTGTCTGGTTCTGATACGTCCCCATTCCAAACCCCGACGTGGATACCGAGTTGAAGTCTAGACTGACACTGACACTCTCACCCAAGCTCTCCGCTTCCGCAGCCAAATCCACTTTATCCATATCAGGCAAATCACCCATGCTGGGTACCGCCTCCAATGAGAATGCGTGTCGAGGGCGTGGAGAGGGTGGAGATGGAGAGAGAGTTTTGTCGCCACCATTGAGTAATCTGGCATTGGAGTGGCCTTGGAATGGACTATAGAATCCACGGGACACGTCAGAAGGTGCAGGCTGAGTTTGAGCTCTTAGCCGAGGTGGAGTCGACTCATTGTCATTCTCGTTTTGGGGTCGACGGGAAGAAGACGAGGATCGGGTAGTTTGAGAGAAAGCTTGAACGTGCGGAGGGGCTGTCTTAGGGAACGGGAATATCTAGACAAATGAGGTTAAAACACGGACTCACACACACAGGAGGCAAAATTTTGCGGCAAAAAAAAAAACTCACCACATTGTCATATCCATACCCAAACTCACCCTCCTCGTCCTCTTCATCATCGCTCATAGAATTCCAAAGCCACCCAAGTAAACCCGTGTCTGACCGAGCTCGTGAACTCGACCGAGTACGACCAGATTTACTCGTGGACGTAGACGGCCTCGCACTCACGTGGTCTTTTCCATGCCCTTTCCGCCTAGACCCCTCCAAGCTTGAATCAAAATGACCATTCTCAGCTTCAGCATGAGCATCAGCTATGAGCACACTCTCTAATCTCGCTTTAAGCGCAGGCGAAGCATGCGTCGTCGGTGGCGACGACGACGACGAATGTGAGTGCCTTCTCCTCTTTGACGACGACGAAAAGTGCGGCTGCGCGTCCGCATCCCTCAGTGTTGATCTAAGCATTCGTGCAGCACGCCTTTTGTTAGTTGATGGAGTTGGGGAAGAAGTGGACAAAGGTAATGTGGGAAAGTAAGAGTCGGCGCCGTGAACGTGTGGAGAAAGAGGATTAAAGACGATCGGTGAGCGATCAGTCGATGACGTATTGTAGGCATCATGGGCGCTTAGCAGAGGTACGTGACCGCTATGCGGGCGAGAAAATGAGGAACATGACGCAGAATGCCAGTCACCGTACGATGGTGTACGACGGGAGGCTGACACGCCACGGTTCGGTTTCGGCCGAGCTATGTCCGCTACAACCACCGAGCCCAGACTGGCCAAAGTCGTCTGGCCCACCGCTGCCATTTTAACGGACAATCGAGGTACAGCGCCTTGGGATGTAGAAGGGCTCTCGACCGATACAGGAGAGACAAGGGATTTCGCCAGCGTAGGAGGTGCACAGATGAGGATGGACGGCGAAGATGAGGGAAACAACGAAGATGCAACGGAAGCTCGTTTCCTCCTTTCGAACAAGGTTGGGACAAGGGGTGACTGAGGAAGGGTATTGGATGAATCTAAAGTGTGTAATATATCATCTTCAGAGGCAGGGGCCGAAGCAGAAGGATGATAAGGATAACCGGAACCAGACGTGCGCAATTTTTGCCGTGCAGCTCTAAAACGAGCAGATGTGAGAGTAGAATCTGTATCGTTGGAGTAGGAAGTGGAAGAGGAACCTGGTCTGGTTGGAGTCATAGAGGTAATAGAAGCACCGCCTGAAGACCTACTTCCCCCAGAATATATCGGAAGAATACTTGACTCGGATTTATCCGCGTTCCTTGTCGGAGATGCTTTGGGGGTTGGTATATCATCCTCTTGATCTGCCATTTTGTCGGTGCGGTCGTCCGTAACTATCTTTGGCGACGCGTATTCAAACGGATTTTCGGCGGTGGAAGGGGTGGGTAGGCAACTACTCGCCGCGTCAGGAGTCCCAGAGAACGATGAGAGGGATGTAGCTGAAGAACAGAGCGATGGGAGCGGAATTGCCGAAGGAAGAACAGGGGCGGTACTTTGCGAGTATCGATGTGAGAAGCGTCTCCGAGTAGCTAGACTTGAAACTGACAACGGACCAGCCATGCAATGAAGAGCGGGGAATGTAGTCCGATTGGAATGAGAATGTAGATTCGAGGGTACGAAACATTTTTTCTCAATTAGATTTAGAATCAACCTGTCTCATGAGCTTGTAACTGACCTGGATAACCAACTTCCCACTGGGACATTGTATCCCTAGCCGTAGCACCAGTGCGTGAATATAGCCGTTGGTCGATGCAAATGGCCAAGGATGCGTGGCGTCCAGTAGCAAAATACGGATGGAGCGCCCTATCCAGCGCGGCGAGCAAAGAGAAAGCCTTGGGAGGATGATGGTGGTTGGAGAACAAGGGCGGAACTGCATGCGATTTCAAGAATCTGTATTCTTTTCCGTTTCTTTCTTCCGGAAAAGACAAACATGTCAACGATGATGGGCGTTTTCCTTAATCGGGGAACGGATTATTATGTCAGCGTTGGTAAAAATGCTCACAGGGTACGGCCGAAAACGCTCACGGGGTCAAGGTGCTCGCGAGCGCAGGCAGTCCAAGCCTAGACCCTTTGCCACCTGCCACCTGGACATCGACCTAAGCACTTAGCTTTTTCGCATCCAACGAACGGAACCGAATTGTACTACTAGTGCAGCTCTGCGGTGTGTACAAAAACTTTATAACCATTCAATATCCTCTTATCCGTTACTTTTTTCACTCAAGCTTGGAACACGAACCACGCACATACGGGCCATTCAATGGTTCACCGCAGCTAATGCGTTTCCAGAGGCAGAAATCTACTTACCATTGACATACATAACACCCGAACTTTCCATTCGTCCCCTGGATCACACGCTGAGATCCGGTCACGCACTGGAGTATACTTTACTCGTTTGGAAAATCCTCTCCTTCACCGCTCAAAGCCCTAAAACTATTGTCAGCGGGTTACATCTTCCTTCAGCTCGCTCGCATGCATGGAACCTTTGGTACTAACCATATGGTTTAGGACTTGACACGGAGATTAGGAACATCCATATTCCCCCACTGGTGATTCGTGATTCGTGATAGAGCCTCGTGTAACTTTTAAGTTTCACTACTTTTTAGCTGATCGCAAAAAAAATCTCAAGCCACTTGATCCCTCCAACAATCACGATCGACAAGAACATCGAAACCGATAGCCCGAAGAAAACGAAGAGGGAAACTTTTTGGAAGCACTAAAGATGATGCCGTCTCGTGAGCAAAGATGTGATTTTAACGTACACAAGTCGTCTAATAATCCTCGGGGGCAGTATAAAAATTATATGATTGATGGAACGAGGGCAAGGGGACAAGTGAGTAATCTTTTTTTTAATAGAACCCCCGAAGAATCTCGCACTCGAACAGGGGGAGGGACTCAGCAAGTCGTAACTCTCCCGAGGGATATAAGTTAATATAAGTTGAAGATATCAGTTCGCCGAGATCGCAAAAAAGCGAGAGACTCAAAAAGCCCCGGACACGCAAGTGATCTTCATCAACCTTGATATCAGACGGAGCGATATCGTGATGGACATGACTGATGCCGGTTTAGCCAAGTAATTTTTGACGCTGTTCAACTTCCAAGAACTGGTGCCTTTTTCCAAGTTTGCTACTTGTCACCATTTCTCAGCACTGCGCCAATGTTCGACTATCCAGCGGCGAAACAAATAATTCATTCGAATTATCAATTGCATTGAAATATGGTGATTAAATTAAATTAATATTGTGTTGAAGAGTTAGGTCGAGTAATACTAAGTACTTAGTCCAAACTACAGAATCTTTTATTAACGCATAGTTATTTTACGGTCCCCACAACAGGATCCACGCTCAAAAAAAAAAAAAAATATTGGACGCGACTTGTGGAGAAAAATATACATATATGAACCATTGAAAATGCATTTATGTAAGATGATACATCATGATACTATACTAGTACAAGAAGCAAAATGATTGTGACACTAGTTCAAAAACGGAATCCTGGATAAAAGTATTGTAAATTGTATGAGAAACTAGGCCTGTCTTTAGGCCATGAGCTGGTTTCCTCGGTTCACAGACAACAGTGGCGAGCCGCGAAAGGGAAGGGTCTCATTGTTCAAAATCATGGTCACTGTCCTAGGTTTTATCATCTGTAACAATATTGAAGCATGTACCCGTCTTTGTCTTTTGAGTCTTGCCTTCTGCAGCGGGCTGATCACGGAAGAACGGTCATATCAGCTCCTCGGTTCCTCTTCCTCGCTCCCTGACTCATAATCACCGAAGTTCCGGTGGAACTGTTCATGATGTTCGAAAACCTATGTAAGAAGTCAATACTCAGGACCCAAGCTTGCACGACTAGAATCAAATTCTCATAGTCTACTATTGCTTAAGTACTCCTGTCATTTCACCATGCTCGAAACACTCGGGAGTCAGAACGCTTCCCAGAACCTATCCAGTAGCGCAGCACCGCCTAGTACTTTTGCATATATTTAAGCTAGAGAAAACAGATGGCAAGTCGCAGATACTATTGAAATTGTATATAAAAAGTCTATCTCTTTCCGACGAGGCAGAACTTCAATACTATTTGACTAAAGCATCATAGCATCAGTTATTTGTTTGATTCAGTGAACGCCAAGTATAAATACAGTTATTCTTGACAGAAAAATACCCGACGGATCTTCAGCTCGGATGAAAACCTTTACTAGTCAAGACCCTAGGCTTGTCAGAGTCCAGAGACTTACAGAAACATCCTTAGAAATATTTTTCTATCCAAGAGTGCAAAAACATTCTTCAAAGTTCTAAGGCCACATCAGCAAGTTCACAGCCGTGTGATTGGTATGCCGACATGCGCCTCATACCCAATCATACACTCGGGACCCTGTATGTCGGGCGAGGGGGCATGCGTAAAAGTTATACCCGAAAATACGTGTATCATACCAAGGTATGATGGGGTATGATGGGCTCAAAAGGCTCATTATACCGCAACATACCACTTTATACTCGGACCATACAGGCTTCATACAGATCCCATACCCTGCACAGGGTGTTTCTACGCTTCCATTGCGGTCCACAAATTTTTTAAAAGCGCAAAACAATTGATATTATGAGCTACATATGATACAAATGATCTTTACTAGTCAATTATACATATATCCCTCCGACATCCCTGCCCTTTGCCCTCAGATGATAGTATAGAAAACGTACAACGAGTTAAGCCAGAGATAAAGAAAATGGGGTGGATTTTGGAGCCGGGTGGTGTGGAAGACAATGGAGGAGGAAGGGTCAATGGGTGGGGGCGACATAGCTGGTACAACAACGTGAGCACTGAGAACATTCTATTACAAAATGATAACTCACAGAGAAGGTTGACAGTCAATGCAAATAATTCAAGGGTTCTAATAGGCAAAGATTGACTATGAATGAGACTGAACAGCAAGCTTAAGAGAACACACACCGAGAAATCACAACAGGCAGCCCATAATGAACAAGAAAGCTGGCGGAAGGTCGTGATGAGGAAAAGAGCGAGGGCGAGAACCACAAAAAAAAAAACCTTTCAATGAAGCCACAGCACAGCATCAACTGTACAGTCTTTTCCCAGGACAGTCTTTTCCCAGGCTCTATGGCAGGGCGCCATTTAGCAAAAATTTTGTTAAGTCTTTGCGGCGCACTGCCAAAGCCCACGTTTGCTTCCCACTTCTGTGTCTCTTCTGTGTCTCATGCTTTCCTGCAGAGGAAATAAGATTGGCTTAATTAAATGTAGAGTACAAGATTAAGAGGAAAGGCCCAGGTTTTACCACTGCCAGTGGACTTAACTTTGCGATGGAATTTTGTATGCTGGGACCATAGAGATGTGCATGAGTGTGTATGATGGGAGTATGATGGGAGTATGACTCCGGTATAACTCCGGTATGCTCTTTCGGGGCCCCGACAGTGTATGCACGTGTATGATCCGGTGTAACGGAAATACCATCACGCCCATCATACCAATCATACATGTGTGAATTTGCTGATGCAAGACCCTGCGCAATAGCTTCAGAATTTAAAATAGCCCAAATAATGGCAAAGAACTCGTCGGAAGAGCATCACTATGGCATGCAATAAGAGACACTGTAATTATAAAATTGATCATTAATATATCAACATTCTTGTATATAATAAAAATGTTGATATAGCAAGGGGGCGAAATAATAATTTGGTGATAAAGTAAGAGATGAAATAAGATTAAAACTTGAAGCACCGCGCAGCGGAAAGCACCACACAGTGGCGGGGTGCCAGGAGCGGAGCCCCGGCCGAGGGGCTGCGGGGGTGACCCCCGCATAACAGTTCTCCAAAAACACAAATTTTGACATTGACAGTTTTTTGACGTGAAATTGATGGGATTCGCGCCAGCGAAGCACATTGCCGCCTTGAATAAATAGGCTACTTGCGTTATCAACAAAAATATAATTACAAGGATAGTTGATATAACAACTATATATTATTATTGTTATACGCTCCACTATGCAGGTATACTAGACTCAAAATTTTAAAGACTTTTGGGCCTCATGATCATCAAATAGGAACAATTTTTGAAGCTGCACATGTCGCTCGTATAAGATAAAATTGCAGGCGTCCGATTTAGTGCAGAAAAAAACCGTCAAGATGACTGAAGCTATAAGACCAAATTTATAAAAATAACCCATTGTTTTGTACGACTCACAGCAACTTTAGTCTTTGAGATACCATTGTCTTAAATATCTGTTAAACATAATTGACCCCGCTTCCGCTGCCACCACGTATGTACGTACTCGGCTATTCCTCGGAGGGGGGTGAAATCATATGAATACAATGGCTCGAGCAAAATCGAGTCAATCTGAGTTTAAAATTTACTTTTCCATCCATGTATATACTAAGGATAGACCAATTTATTCCATCGCCATATGCTCAATAATAAGACAACCGTCCATCGTGGGTGCTGATATTGAGAGTAAAAAATGTAATTTGTAAAAGTTATGCCACTATACCCAAATGGAGAAGAAGGGGACTGTTCACATCGCAAATCACACAACATCAATGATCAGGCCTTCAGGAACAAGAGACGTCCAGTCCTTTACTAACTCTTGTTTCATCTCACTCAATTAAATAGTTGATATGCCCTGAATATTATAGACGAAGAGCCTGTGTACAACATCGGCAAAGTCCTGGGATTTTGCAAGCTCGACACTCACGGACGAGTCCATTTGATGATCCCTTCAATCAGTCGTAACTTATTCTGATGCCGGATAAGGGGCGCTGCTGCTTGGCCAGGCAGTAGATATAAATAGTTCATGAATCATACTCGTATGCTTTCAGAGCCTATAATACACGGGAAACTTTGAGGTGACAATCCGCTGCAGTGGCATCAATGGTCTCAGAACTCCCCGTCCTTGTTGTTGGTGGTGGCCCATCTGGGCTTACAATGGCTCTTTGTTTGGCTAAGCACGGGGTCCCGGTTCGAATAGTTGACGCAAGCAATGAGTATCATAAGGGGAGTCGAGGAGCAGGACTGATGGTAAGCCTTGAATATTTCTGGGTTAATAACAGGCAGTCCCATCTGAGTATTCTTGAGCCGAGGACTTTGGAAGTTTTTGGCTTGCTTGGAATTCAACACCAGGTTCATGAAAACCGAGGAGCTAAAAGAGGATCAACACATTTCTACAAATATCCAAAAACTGATGAGGTTGCTTCTATCGATGCCAATCCATTGATGCCGAGCCTAAGTCCAACTCCAGATCGACCATTTGTTGGTTTTTCAAATTTTACAGTCTTCTAATGCTTACATTGTTCAATTTCAGCGCTCTATGTGGTCTGTTCCTCAATTCCGACTGGAGGCAGTGCTTCGGGCTGAGCTACATAAATATGGCGTGCATGTTGAGCTCAATCGCAAACTTGTGGATTTCCAACAAACAGAATCCAAAGTTGTAGCCCAGATACTTCATTCAGAAAACGGAGAGACATTTGTTGAAGATTTTCAAGCCAGCTATCTAGTTGGTGCCGATGGTGCCAAAGGTGTGTACATTTTCATGCTTGTTTCGGATCCAAATTGCATATATGTGCCCAATTTTAGGTGTCGTCAGGAAACTTCTCAAGTTGGACTTTCTGGGGAAAACCATTGATGCTGACGGTATGCTTGTCGCCGATCTGGTCATTAAAAATTTGGGCATGGAGGCAAGTTTGTTGTTACGCTTTATTGGACCATCCAGATCTTATTTATCAAATACAGTGTGCTCATGTATGGAAGTTACCGAATGGCTTATTGTAAGAATTTCTGGATTGCTGTGATTATTTTGTTTTGATAGAAGATCTAGTTTTTCCGTTCGACCGCAAGAGCGTGAAACAAATACCTTTGCAATGGCTATTTTGGGACCCGGCTCAATTCTACAAGGTCAAGATAGTCCAGCTAATATTAGAGCCCTATTCTTGACACATGTAATGCGAGAGGACATTGTCCTTCAAGATTTTCACTGGTATTCCTTTTTCAAGTATTTTATGATTCTATTACAATTTACGAAACACTAATTGACATAAATCCTAGACCCAATATGCGTATGGTAAACAAATTCTCAGAAGGACGTGGTTTTGTGGTGGGAGGTAACATTTATCATTTCTCTTTTTTGCATATTCTGGAGTTGACTGCCCGTTGTATTCAGATGCCGCACAGTAAGTACATTCAATCAGAGCCAACAATATTCCTCTGAGATCCCGAAAGTATACATTCACCTCATGGCGGACAAGGTTTGAACACCAGTGTTCAGGATTCGGTAGGCTGAATCTACTTCTCAATATGCCCTTCTAAACTTTTCTCAACTAGTTTAACCTTGGGTGGAAAATGGCCTTGGCATGGCATGGCCTGGCTTCTGGAAGTCTTTTAGATACCTACAACGAGGAAAGGCAGCCCGTCGTTGCTGAGATGCTCCGGAAGGTCATAGGTCTTTACAAAGAGTTCACAGAAAATGCGCAAAAGGCGCTGAGTGCAGCAGCACATCCTATCGACCTCTTTCAACTGGATATCAACTATCGATGGAGTTCAATCATTGTGGAAGACCTAAATCCCCAGATCACTCCTGTGAATGAACTCAAAGCCCATGCATACTCTGGGTGGAAATCTAGTCTCTGCGCTGGGGATCGAGCTCCAGATGCTTGCGAGCTTGTGGTGCTACCGGCAGCTGCTACATCATCAAGTACTCTTTTCAATGGAGTCTTCAGCTCCACAAAGCACACAATTCTCATTTTTGGAAATATTGTACCATTTTCTTCACTGGATACTTATATTGCAGACCTGCCCTCTGATACTGTCCACACATTTGCAATTTCGAGAGCCAATAATGTGACAGAGATTCCAAATATGACCTTGGTATATGATCAAGGTGGTCATGCCTTCTCTGCTTATGGAATTGACTTGAACTTGAATACTTCAGTGGCAGTAGTTGTGCGTCCTGATGGCTATATTGGATGCATTACGCAGTCGGGTTTAGGAATAAAGAAATATCTATCCTTAATTTTTTCTAAATAAGATATTTTGTGCCGATCTAAAACTTTGTACTTACAAAATGCCAAACAGCCAATGATTTTCTGAATTATCCACTGGCAGGTAAAAGTTAGGCTGAAAAGTAGCAAAGAATCTGAGGATTCTCTGCTAGAGCCTTGAATTTCAATTAAAAGTGACCAAAATCAATGAGTATTACACAAACAACCACCTTTAAATGGATCACTGCTTTGCAAATTGCACCACACCATTTGGCAGTGGCCACAGCCTGAGACTAACTTGAAGTTCTGTGAGTATATCATACATGAATTTCTCAAGGATTCAAGGGCCATATTCTATATGGTAAATGTTACTCGGCCTTATATGTACTGCTTGAGTACACTAAAGTAAATTTTCTCAAAACAACTGAGCCTGGTAGCAAGTGCTTTATTAAAGTGATCCAGTGACAGGTTTGTAAATGAAATTGATAATGTCAGTTTCCTCCTTCATCGACTTAGTGAATTTTGTGCCCGCATTGCTTCGCCTTTATAGTAGATCCATATAGGGAAAGGAATACCAAGAACAATGGCAAGCCCTATCATTATGCATAACTTATATCAGAAATTAATTTGAATGTGTGTTGCACGGGATGCTTACCACCAAGCAGGGAGTTTCCACCACCATAGCCTAATGTATCATACATTTGTGCCCCAAAAAGGGGGAATGCAAATCCTAGCAAAGAGCGCAACACCTCAAATCATGATTAGAACTAAGGATATCTAGTGATAGTGCAACCAGCTCACAGATGCAGCAGCTAGCGCACTCGCCGCAAATTGGAAAGCATCAACAAGATACAGTTGAATAGGCAAGCTACAATGAAAAAAGTTCATACAAAAGTGTTACTTGCGTCAAACCAAAGCCACCTACTATGTTGTCATCACCCCTAAGAACAGCGCACCTCGATCAACATTGATAACACTCTGGAGGAAAACTATAGTAGCAGTTACTGACCAAAACCAAATATACCTGAGCCAATAATAGGCATTATCCAGTGTATGTGAGCTTGTGCAGACCAGCCGTACCAGCTGAAATAAGTTATAACAAGAACACTAGAGTCGTTCATAAGAAAAATGGGGAACTACACACAATAATCCAACAGGAATCCACAAAGACCCAAATGCTAAACTTGGTATGCGCATTTCTGGTTTGCCCTTTCCCCCGTTTTCCTTAGCAAGCTGTGAACTACTTAGTGAATTATTGTAGATAAGACAGAGATGTCAAAAACTTACATAGTGGTACATCTGATTAGCTGTTTTCGCGCCAAAAATAGTAGCCACAGCTAATCCAACCCCTAAACCAAGATAAACCAATCCTCCAGTACCAGTATCAAACCCATAGACAACAGTAAAAAGGTCTAAATGAAAGTTTAAATAGTTAGGACATAATTATAAAGTGAAAACAATTTACTAGGAAAAGTTGTAAACATGAGGTAGTAGGTGCCATATATGCTGTTCACGACATTAGAAAGAAATAACGCGGAGTATGATTAACATACAACGCAGTGTACAAGCTCAGCATGAAGCAAATAAGACTTTGGCTCAGCATGATAGCAGGTCGAGCCAAATTGAGCCAGATATATTGCAGCTTGCTGATCTCTGGTAATGATCTCTGGATTTTTTTGTATTTTTCCTCGTCGCCTTTACTAATTTGTAACTGGATGACAGGCGCGTAGGTTTCTCGAAGGAAAAGGACACCAAGGAGTAGCAAGAGTCCACATAATGCAGAAAGGATAATAAAAACCCATTTCGGCGCAATCTTTTGGGCAATAAAGCCTCCCGCAATGGGACCTACCGCCGGGCCAATTAAAGGGCCAACGCCTATGGTTAAACATTCACCAGATAAAATTGAGGTTAATTCTTTGTTCAAGTTCTTGCTCACTGTAGATTGCCATTGCTGAGGCCCGCTCACGCTCATGAAACAAATCACTAATGGATCCTCCACCAATAGCAATAGGTGCACTTCCAGAAAGACCAGCTAGTACATTCAAAAAAACAAAGTCAGTGCCTAGCTTATGGGGGCAATTTCAGTCAAGTGCATACTCAGGAATCGGAAACAGATGAATGAGCCTGCTGAAGGTGAAAATGCACATCCAAGATTGAATGCCAAAGAGAAAAATGTTCCAAGATGTAGAATCTAAATTAAACGCTGTTGTGAGAACACCGAGATATCTGCAGTATTATCATAGAGTACACACCCAGGTTCTTCCGTACATCTCTGACAGTGGTGCAAGGACTAAGGGCTAGATACCAGGTCAGAGTAATTCACACATAGTTCCAAGCAAAGCAAAAGTGACATACACCCAGAGCAAATGGTATTAGAAAAATGCTCAGCATCAAAGCAGTCATGGTGGGTGATGTGACACCATATTTTGAAGCAATCTCTGGAAGAGCGGGAGCCAACATCGAGCTTGATAGTGGGGAGATAAAAGTGTAAAGAGAGATCTGATAAAAAAATATTAATCCTTCTGACCTCATACCTGGCAGGAAGAACAAATGCATTTACTATAGCAACTGCTGTCCACTTTTTTGTGGAAGACCAATTTCTAGCATTTGCAGAATCATCCTCCCAATCATCTTTTTGTCCTTCTGATATCCCTGACATAATGAAAGAGATGGGGAATGGGACTTTCAAACAATAAGCAAGTATGCTTATATGTAATTCTGAGTGCCTGCCGCAGATCACGTACAAGTTTCTTCAAAGTTTAGTAGTACTACATTCAGTATCTTTGGTACCTAATCATGTTCATATCTATTCTTGAACTAAACGCCTGAAAAATATATTCTCGTTCATCATTTACTATGCAGACTCTTTTACTCTTCACTTTGTAGCATTGTGTTTTGTGTTTGTACTACACCATGGCAAAATTGGTTCCGTGTTCGTGGGTCAGGCTGGTAACAATTTATTTCAATGACCCGCAAGTTTCCCACGTTGTGTTCTTGGCTATCCTGACCTGTTTGCAAGCAGGAAACTTCTCTGTAACCTCGGTCTATTCAATGACATTGCTGTTCATCAACAATCATGGGAAAAGTGTTTTTTTATTGGTTTATTACAAAAATGAAGCAAATCGCAGACCATTGATTGGCAGGTAACGGTATTATCCGGCATCAAGCCATACACTTCTTGTCTGTGGCTTTAATTAGTACATGCAACAGGTAAAACAATGCTCCGCGGACGCATCTCCCGGGATCTCGTTTGTAGCATCATGACAGCTCCGAGTTCAACATCAAACACTTATACTAGGTGGCGTTCGAGATACCATCTGAGTGACATGGAAGTCATGACTCACAACATATGCTATCCATGAATAATGGAGAGTGGAGGTGTTCTCGGAATTGATATTATCTGTCCCCCTCCACCATCGACATAACTACTTTTGAAAAAAAGGGTACATGTCCTAATTAAGGCAATTTTGTAACTCAAGCTACTTTGGTAGACTTACTGCGCTCAGCTGCCAAAAACCATGAAATTCTGCGATTTGCATGAATAATGGACGTGGGTCTTACTTCACTTCTTTCATTGTCCTGATTGTAAAGGCTTGGGTGTACTGTGCGAGAATACAGAAATAATAAGGCCTTCCAAATCTTCTTCCGCTTTCTGATTATCACATTCAGATAGATTTATGGAAATAAGATGTAACAATGTGCGTCCAATATTAAGTCGCCATATAATCAATTATAGATGTTATTTACGAGAATGGAACAAGGGTTTGTCCTCGGATTTACAACAATGATTTGCCAAACCTCTGGGTTTGATTCTCTCTCTCTAATTTAAGTAGTATTGTTGCATCAGATAATAATACCGAGCAATGATTGATGGCATAACCCGCCCCCTTGTCACTGGCTAGTGTCTCAGTTGAGGGTGCCCTATTCACTCCCCTTAGTAATAAAAGAGGAAAACGCTAAGATGGCCAAATAGCAACTAACGGACTAAATATATAATATTGGTTCGGTATCAGAGTACGACTTTGAAAAAAATGACTGCATGATAGCCTGTACAGCTACAATTGCTAAAACTACTAGAATGCCAATAGTATTGGCATTAGAGTCACCTAATTGGCGACCTCACTAGCTATAAGCCAAATTACATGAGATCCCTATATTTTGCATTAAACTGCTGATCCTCATTGGACAGTTCATGCTCAAATGGCGCAAATATACCACCTGTTTCCTGAAAGCATTTCTCAATAACATCTACATGTTTCTGTGAGCGGGGTGTAATCTGTAATTTCACCGGCTTTGGACTAGCTATGACCCCAACAGAGTAATGGGACATGTCAGGAAGAATTTCCTTGCCGGACTTTGGGTCTCGGTAAGGAGAAAAGCTGAACGCCCAGATTAGGCTTGCGGTGTTAATACCCTGCCAAGAAACCGCTTGTTTAAAGCCATACATGGAATTTAAGATGTTGACTTACCAATGCCAGCTGCGCGAAAGGCATCCCCGGACATACTCTTCGCCCTCCCCCAAACATGAGATTTGGGCGACGGGCCGGGTCATCGTCGGCATCCTGTCTCACTCCAAAAGAATTACTGAGAAATCTCTCAGGCTTGAATTCATATGGATCTTCAAAGTAACGCTCGTCATGCATCAGCCCCCCTGATAAAGACCTAAATGTTGAAGCCACAACAATGGTATTTCTTAAAACATACAGATATTCATAAAGATCACACTGCCTTTTGGATATAAAACTCCATTGACAATTTCATCTTGGTTCATGCAATGTGGAAGGGCAAGGGGATCAAGAGGCCGAAGGCGATTAGACTGGAAGCGCTACGAGTAAGAAACATCTCTCTCCAATGATTGTGACTGCTTACCTCTTCAATAAAAGCTCTTGTATATGGAAGATTTGGGAGATCATCAATATGAGGGGGTCGGTCAACACCAACTACTTGTTCAATCTCCTTATATACTTTTTCTTGAGCATCAGGATAGCATACAAGGCAGCAAATGATGTTTTGCAGAGCAACAGATGTTGTGTCTGATCCTTGAAGTAAAACCCCACCCAGATTCCTGGAAAAGTATACTTTCACCCCCAATCTAGAGCTCAGAAACACTCACAACAATACATCTCTGTCATTGATTCCCAGTTTATCCCCTCGAAGAATCATATCTTCCATGAAGCACCCATTACCAATATTGAGCTTCAGACGATCTTGTACTTGCCCTAAGAGCCGACCATATAGCGCTTCATGCATTTTCCGCACTTGTTTGACCTGTTTTTTCCATTTCACAAAGATTTCTGGCACTTTATCCAATATGGGAAAAATATCAACAGGAACAATTGCAGAAATATTCATTGCATCCATGAACTGTGGATGAACTGCCATGAATTCAGCGACGTCCCGAGATTTCACTCTTGGGCTACGTTTGCCGTAAATGATGATGGAAGCAAATGAAACGACAAAGCGGTGAATATTTTGAAACCAATCCTGATATTTATCATGACATTATGAGAATGCTGAAGTATCCAAAACAGACTGAACAAACATACCTCAGGGGTGTGGTAAAAGTCCCATAGTAGCTGATGAGTCTCAGCAGTTTGCAAGTTGGTAAATTTCTTGAGATTATCGCTGTGAAGGAGTGCATTGGCCGCCTTCCTGCAAGCTTTCCACTTCTCATCCGCTACCGTATAACTGCTTAAGCAAGGTTCAAAAGTAAATATGTAAGAGTTACCCAATTTGGACATGCCAAAATTCGCTTCGTTGGGCACGAGTCTTTCGCCTATCATTGTCCTGGGTCGATTTGAGCTTGCAACATTGCGTTTGTCAATTATCTCGCGTATTGCGGAGGGAGAATTAAGAACAATGATAGTCTGGTGAAACACCTGAAGCGAAATGACGTCGCCATAGACCTTTGCTAGAACCATGTAGTTTGAATATGAGAATTAAAATAGAGGCTGAAATAATAGACCTACACCACTCAGCAAAGGCAAGGTGGAGGTTGCCTTTTGGAAAGATATGCGCGTTTCCAATAAGCCATTTTGTGGGTGGGCCTGGCGGTAGTCCTTTTCTGCGTGAGCCAAGACTGAAAGTTTTGGAAAGGGCAAAGGCAATGAGGGCAGAGAGAATCACTCCGAGTGCAACTTTGTCCATGGGAGAAATAGTAGGTTATTGTTCCTTCTGAAGACTTTTTGTGCAGTTACACAAGTCCGATTTTTTGAGCATTACGTTGTCACTCACCGGAGGCCAACCTGGGACAATAGTTCGACATATCTGATAGAGTATGTCAAACGATGATACATTGGCTGTGCAGTGCAAAATTGCCAGTGATCTTAGCAACTCATCGCAATTGAGGCAACCGAAAATAAAAATACTCATCCGATATCTGGGACCACTATATCGGAAATCTATCACCCGTCTATGACGGTGATCGTACGGGTGATCGTCAAAATTTGTTGATCTGATTGCATTTTTTATTTTCTACAAGGAGGCAATAACACTAGTATAGTAGTAATTTACGTATCGCCAAGGCTTCTTCTGCGGTGAGCTTCCATTCAATATTTATTCATCAATCAAGTTTAGTCGTGGTACTCGTGGGTCAATGAATCTTGATTCTCACTTATGCGAGCTTATTACTTAGCACGCTATGATCATTGTAATCAGCTGCCGACTTGAACGTGTGAAAGAAGTGGGACAATTTGGAGCGAAAGAAAACAGCATCAGGGAGACGAACAGCATTGAGGAGACTAAACTATATACATCTTTTTTTGACCATATTTGGCCAAATCCACCTCCCCACCGACTTGAATGGCAATCCTTTGTGAGTTGTATCAGGAATGCTTTATCATGATATCCACAAAAATCAGTATGACATAATGTGATCCTCTGCACGCCGGGACATAGGTAATGATGTTATTGTTCCTCTGCATGCCGGGACCATGGACGGTGAACGTAGGCACTCATATGTTGCACAAGCCACTTTCAGCTCCCGTGCAAGCACCTGATGATGGGGGGCAGACTCCTGAAGTAGGACAACAATTCCAACGCACTCGTATGATTTACATGTGTATACAATGTCGGTTTAAGATCTTTGAGTAGAATGAAACAGACACAGTCAGAGGTGCCTTGTGACTTATCCAGAAGTGGGCCACTATGGCGAATGGACATCTTCAGTGACTTTTTCCCCCCTTAAACTCCCACTGGTATCAGTACACGTTTAAGATATGCCTTTCAATTTTGTGAGTGGATCTTGAATTGAAATAAATGTGAGGGAATAGAATGTTAAGATTCTACAGAGTACTACAATGTGTAAGTAGTAATAGAAATGAATAGAACACATTAGAAAGTTCTATGAGATTGCACATGCTGGGTCAGGTCTTTTCTGCGGTCCCCTTGTGAAAAAAGAGCTCTCATTGCGGCGTTTGGGAATTGATCATTAAGAAAGAACAAACGCAAACTGTGTAAATGTAGATGGTTGAGGGCCAAGCTCGGGAGAAGTCAAAAGAGTATGACACATTGTAGCTACCCACGGAGAAACAAGAATATTGCGCGAGGAATGTTGGCAGTGATTGTGAATTTTTCCGAGGTGATAGATCCCTTAGATTCCCTCTAGGTAGTAGGCTGTCCTTATTTATGAGTATTGCGATAGTAACAGCAATGAATACAAATAACTCGGACACTTGCGCTCAGGCTAAATTTCTTGAAATATGCCAGGCCTCTTGCCCATGTAACAATCTGAATGCTGCGTTATTGTGGCTTGGCTTTGGATGCAATGCGTGAACTCGGCAGGCGAAATGTCACATCTGTTGACTCTCTCACTATATTCGCCATCATGGATCTTTGTTGAATGATACTCAATGTTGATTCATGATTTTTCAGACCTGCGTTTTACCTGTTACTGCTTCGACCAAAGGGCTGTGGAGATGCTGGTGGTATAAAGTTCCCCCGCAACTGGGCTTCTACCTGGATAACAGACAAAGATGCAATCGAACATGTTGCCAGCAAGAAATGACCTACAGCTAAAGGCCGAAATGGTGAGGAGTTTATTCAAGGCTTAGAAGAATGCATCTGCGCCTTACATGTATGATTGTAGCATGTGGAAATACGAAACTGCATAAAAGGTTTTCTAGGTCACTGCCAGATAGACTACCATCAATATGACTCCACGGATAAAACATTCTTGGCCCTTTGCTATGAAGAAGCAAATTCTCGTGGATATATCTTGGAGGGTGAACAATCTCTACTGCCATTCATACCCGGTGGAGCTATAATGGCTCTCACTGGATATGCACATTTACAGGATATAAGGGTTCAAATCTTGATTGCCCTTTACACCGCCTGCGGAATTTATCTAGATGACAAATTCAAACAAGATATTGATGCCGTGGCCAGCTTTGGCGAAAATTTCTTGCATGCTACTCCTCACAAGGATAGGGTATTGGATGCATTTTCAGACATTATTCTGGAGATCTTTCGTTGCTTCCCTCGTGTAGCGGCAAATATAATGGTTTCATCCACATTGAACGGGGTTAACGCTCTTCTTCTGGAATATGAAACCCGTGACATGAAGGTTTTTACTTGTTTTACTTGAATGCAATCCCTCAAACGGACTAAGAACAGATATCCAAACATGCTGGCCATTACCCCACATTCTCAAGGGTTATGTCCGGTGCATCAGAAACATATGCTTTATTTGCATTTCCCGCTACAGTGCCAGTTGAAGATTACATTCAAGCTCTTCCTGAGCTCATGATATTCATCAACAATGGCAAGTAAGTGTATACTTGTCATGGAATGCTTTAATTGATGATCCTTCCAAGTGATATTCTTTCATTTTTTAAAGAAGAGTCCGATGGAGAGTCCACCAACCGCATTTCTCTTTTGGCAGCTAGCAGTGGCTTATCCAAGATTCAGGTCTTACATGATCTAGTCAACGAAGCAGCCATTGCCAATGACAATGTACTGGAAATTTTGAAGCATAGCCATGCTGCATACAATGCATATCGGAAATTTAGTTGCGGATTTATTGGGTTTCATTTGGCTCTGAAGCGATATCGTTTGGTTGAGTTGGATTTGTAGTTCTTATACCAAGCAAACATCTATCCTCGTACGGGTACTGGCCCTTACTAAACAATACTCTTTTTTTGATACATGAATTGCTCCACATAAAGAAAAATCTGTGACACAGGCTGTAAACTTGTGAGAGTTGGCTGCGATGAGAAGCTCCGAATTAAAGCATGATTCAAGCTTACAAGGGAGTTGAGGAGGTCAGGTAGTGCTAGGTTTTAGACTATATCCCGCTTTACTGGCACCCTCGATCAGACAGACAGATCTAGTTTCATTTCTGGAATCTTCCGAGCCTCCCGACGCAGCTGGTTTCTTCTTACTTTCTGAAGCCTTACCCTGGTCAGCTCGCTTGACTTGCAATTTCTGAAAGGCTTCAGTAAGAGCCATATGTACAGCTTCTATTTGTCGGTCTTCCTCCGTGGAAAACCTGATTTGAGAGTCTTTGCAAGAAGAGAGCACATGCTTGGTGTTTCTTTCAAAGAGAGAGGCTGATACCCGGAGCCTCTGGTACAGGAAACTTTAGTATTGATTGACAGGCCTATCCGACTGTTGTGGAATTTTCAGCATGGCAGCCAATTCTGTGAACCCACTTGCAATGCCCCTTTTGTTTCTTGCATTTTGGTAGTATGTTGTTGATAACTAGATATCTGCAGTAGACAGGTGTACGGACTGATCTACAACTACCTCCGAGTCCTGTCTCAGCCATACAACTTGAAGCATAAACGACACCGACTAAGGCGACCAAGGCCCTGAAAGCACCGCCTTTGTGAAACATGCCCTGGCCTTTGAACAATCAACCCCCTCCCCTTGCACGTAGGGCTCATGAACAACTCAATAAAAAATTAAATATTACGCCACTGATAGGAAGGATAACTTAAGCTCAATAGCCACGAGATCCTCGGATTATCACACAGTCGTTGTGGCTATCTCCGTGCCGCTAGATCAGCAGCAAATCACTCGTTCCTGTTTCCCCATCAAGGGGTGTTTTTGAAATCATTGGAGGCCTGTTTTCGTTCGGAACATCATTTGGTGTTTAGCTCGAGCCTGAGGTGTCCCTGATTGCTGACCATCTTATTGTTGAGCACTAAGCGGATAACTATCACAGACTGCATCACTGTAAAACCGAGTAATGTGTCAAAACTTAAATAGTGTCAGGCACAAATTGCACTGCTCTATTGGAGAACCCAAAGAGGAAGAAGTCGAAATAGCTTCTCACATATAAGAGTGATTAAACACAGAGTACGAGTATTTTGAAACCTCGTCTGCGACCAGAATGTCAAGCACCCAGAGCATCTCAGAGATAAATCTTGGGCCTAGCTGGGGTCCAATTTTTGTGGGAGCACTGTTGATGACATCCCTCTGGGGAATGACAGCAGTTCAAACTGTTCTCTATTTTATCAATTATAGCACCAAAGACCGCTGGTATCTCAAGTGTGTTGTGAGTAGAAAATGAATTATTATAGCTTTGTTCTGTAAACTTTGATCATCTTAAAGGTTTTTGTCAATTTTGCGCTAACCTCGGCGCTAGCCATCTTGTTTTGTGCGACTTAATTACTCTCATTAAGGGTTGGATTTAACTTTGTTACAATAGCCTCTGGAGTTTACATCCCATTGATCTTACATTTTGGGAATGTCGCGCAATTCAAAAACTATCCCTGGTAAATACTACGAACAAATTATAGTACTGCTTGGAACTGATAAATTTCTCAGGGGAATTCGAGTAAGTCTGCTCATTGGCTTGAAGTAATGTTAAGAGTGACTCAAAATTCTACTATAAAGCTTTCCGGTCTTTTTTCGGTCAGTACCTAATGCCTAGTACATAACAATGTTGAACTCACTCCAATATCCGTATCCTCTAGCCCATCATCATTTTTAATATCCAAACGTGAGCCCTCGGCTTGTATTTATGTTCCAAAACAAAATTTACAAGTTGAAAAAGCTTTTTCCTCGTTCGAGTCTACCGATGTAAGAGACAGAAAACATTTGATGATCATTGTCGCTGATTTTCTGTGTTCTAGTCAGTCGAAGTATCTTGACTCTCATAATTATGGTATGGCTGGTCAAAAATAATTTTGAATGAGCAAAAATTGACCCTCCGGATATTAGATGGCATTTGTGTGCTGCACTCTGGGTAAATCACATTTCTAAACAATAAACATATCTAATGCTTATAGTTTATAGGATTGGGATTGAGTTAGTATACCTCTAAGTATATTCATATGTTTTCATACTGATCCGAGTGTATGACTTTAGTTTCAGCTGTTCAAGTGTAAGAAATTTTACTCACTCCTACAATATACAAGAATTAATTCAAAAAATTTAGCATTTCTAATGCAGATCGGACCATTGCCCATGCAAGGCTTGCCGTAGGTTTTCAATGAGGCCTCATGCGCCGTTGAAGAACATTACTCAGATTTGGTAACAGGCCATCAATCTTGCAAATGAAGGTGTCATGGCAGCTACTGACTTTATGCTGGCTATATTATTGGTAATATATCTAAGGCAAAAAGACACTCGGTTCCAAGTTACAGGAAAGTAAGCAATATATTGTTCAATTTGAGCAGGTAATTTCCAAATAATCTTTCCTAGAACACCCACAAATATTGTTGTTGCTAATTTAATCACATATACCGTGGGAACAGGCGCTGTTACTGGGTAATACTTTTATGTTTTATATTTCTACCATTCTCTTCGCTTAACCAAGATTAAAAATTTCCAGAATGATTGCATTAATCGGAGTTATTGTTGTAAAGTATTCTGTCCTATCTCATGGTCGCGGGCTTAAGGTCAAATTTTAGGATGTGACCGCGACACCTACAATTGGAGTTGCCATTTTTGCAGCCATTCCCCACAGTGAGTCTTCCTTTTCTTCAAAGGCCCGTAATTAATCCAAAATAAGCATATTCAAATGCCATGCTCATCATGTGAGTAGTGTTAATTCTTTTGGAAATCCCTGGCATGGCTAAAGACCACTATGCACATGACAGATTGAACACACGCAAAATCATTGCCAAGCCATTTGAAGCAACTGACATGCCTCCAACTGCATTTACCCCAATTCACTTCCAGGTACCTGGATCAATTGGGTCAACCACTGCAGATGAAGTGGGTCACACTATACATTCATCCAATACTAAGGTCAGTTTCCCCCAAGAAAATTATGAAGCAATTCGCAGCTCACACTTATCGCACAGACTGAACCTCAATTGGAAAGCGGAACATCAATTTTTACAAAATATCCAGGTTCCCGTGGTAAGCTAACATCTAACCTGCTCCAAATTTGTAAAGTATTGACCAAATCTAAGCTAAAAGCAGTAATCAATCAGTACAGATTTGAGTTTTCGCTCAAAACTTCATATTCAGCCTATTCAAGCTTTAAAATATCTAGATCTGTTTAATAATTTTCTTTCGCATTTGCCCCTTGGATTCAATTGGGTACGACAAATTTCAAATTGGCAACATTTTGAGAATAGAGAGTAAGAATTGCGAAGAGGACCAGCCGCTGTCTAGTACCATAATTTGCGAATTCTAAGCCCATGTTTGTTGTACAACTGCCAGTGCATGAACTAACACATCGGATTGATGAAGGAGTGGGTAAGTGGCCAAACATACTAGTAGTGATGTGACGGCTCCGGCCAAGAGCCGTCGAGCCGGGTAAGCCGGGCCCCGTTTGAGCCGGGCCTGGCCCTGGCCCTACAACGGCCTAGGGGAGGGCTCAGGGCCCGGCTCGAAATTCTCAAAAGCCGCGGGCCGGGTCCTGAGCCGGGGCTTTTGAAGTCATGTGAACCGACTTCGAGCAAGGTCAGCATTTGAAATGTTTTCTATACATGCCAGAATTCAGGGCTCGGTGTGCTCCTGCGTCATCCTCAATTCTGCTTCTGGTGGTGCTAAATTGCTTCCCTCTCAGAAATCTGCCATTGCCTGTGCACAAAGAGCTCAACATGAGCGTGACAGACCTGATATGTGCCCGATATATCAATTGATTTATGTAATGACCAGGTCAGTGCTATTGGAGAACAATCCACTCTGGGTTCCATTAGATGATGGGATGCGTGTAGCATATAATGTGTATTATTGAGGTACATAACAATGTTTATACACTAATGACCTTGTTCCGAAGGATTGTATCCTGTGGAATAAGTCATATGATTGACTGCCACCTGCCAACCACCCGGACTCAGGTGATTACATCAGCCGTTATAGAGCCGAGGCTTGAGCCTGAGCCGAGCCTAAGCCGGGCCCTGGCCGGGGCTATCTGAGCCGTGGCCGGGGTTTTTGAGCCGGGCCGGAGCCGTCACATCACTACATACTAGTCATTGTAAGCAATCATGGGATGCGGAGTAAGAGGAGGACCAATGAATGGAAGTATAGACTCTAGAGAAAGGAGAGTCTATCATAGAAGGAAGCGGAAGAGACTGGTGACACTTCTTCCTAATGCAACAACCCCGGTCAGACCAAATAGCTCTTTGCATTGGAATGACGGACTCTTTCAACTTATAGACTGTCATAGAAAGTAATCCATGTGGAACTTGCCCAGCCAGAATTGTCTGCATAGAGAATTTTCCATTGCAAATATCTTTCCTGCAATCTGCACTAGTATCCAGAATCGGGCCTGTAATTTCGGTAATGGGTTCTTTAATGTTAGTCCTTGGAGGCCTCGAAACACGTGTAGCTTCTACAACATGCAGATAATTTTTGATATGAAGTAACTGAGATAGATTTCTTTGAGCTCAAGCTGGGATACCAAAATGGATAATGTGGCAGATTGAAAAAAATCACTAGATTTGTCAGAAATTCCAATAAAACTATCAGAAGGTTGCAAGTCTGGCTTTCTATGGGCACCTGGTTTGCTTGTTCTGGATGTTATTTTATGTGGCTCTTGAAATTCTGAAGTTAATAGAAATTCAAAAGAAATTGTTTGAAGAACACCATTGTCTTGTCCACCTCCATTGTATATACTATCCTCTTGTTCCAAGTGTAAGAATAGATTATGCTTTTGCTGTGCCATCTGATGATCTATGTAGTAAGACTTGAAACAAGTGTATGATCGAACACTATGCCAGAACTTGGCAAACCATCCATGATGGTAGTGCTTTGCTTATTCACACCAGAGTTTTTGTATTTGTTACATTTAGCGGTATATTGTCTTTTTACTTTAGTGCTCTTCCCAGTTTTGATATGGCTATGCCTACGTTTGGTATGTTTTACAGTGCTCTCCCTAGTCTATAGGGCTTTGCCTGTGCCATTTCAACTTCAAATATATATTTTTTACAGTGCTTGGCCTGTTTATAGCAGTGCTCAGCCCACTTCCTATAAGAATTTGTGTGCATTCATCATTGTAGGCACTGGCAACTGCTATCAACCACAACATGCTGTGAAGCCAACTATGGTACCAAATCAAGCACTTTGTTTGTCACAGGTCACACCCACCCAAAACAAAAAAAAAAAATTTGAACTGTTATCATAATACAAGTTGTATAGTACACTAAGAAGCTGTTATCAACAAAACAACCAGATAGATTGAGAACAACTCAACTAAGCTGTAGATAAAAATGGGCACGCAGAAAGAAGATTTGTGTCGAAAATAGATAGTCAAAACAAAAACAATTTTAGACTGGCCAAAAGAAACAAGCAGAACTGCAAAAAAAAGTTCCAGTCTGTGGACAAGATGGCTGGAACTTTACTAAGAGCCCAGTAAGATAGAAAAGTGTGAACCAAAAGTTTGGTTCAAACCTTAACGGTTGGATCAATTAACTGCAAGCCATCGTGACCTCCCTCCCTCGATTGTATTTTGAATCAAATGCCAACATCCCCGCAGATACTCATCTTTCCGAATTGTGAACCCAATTAGCATTGGCTAGAAGACGGGGATATCTGGCGAATTATACATATGTTTCTTTCTTTCTTTTTTTCGTTCCGGAGCATTCACCCATCGAACCACACAATCATTTTCCTCTCAAAGTAACCGCCCCCTTCCTCTCCAGTCAGATGAGATGATTTGTGTAAAGAGCGCTTTTCTTATGAGTCTCTTCCCCCCCGCGATTGAATTCTTCACCAATTGAATTAAGTATCTTTGGGAACAAGGGTGAGATGGAATCATCAAAGTTGGTAACAAGAACATAAGCGGAAAATAAACCGTGACATACCTTTCCCTTATCTGCAATCACCCAGATTCTCTAGCCTTCAGGCTGCAAAACCCAGACAATCTGAGCGAGACTCCAACAGCTGTACAACATCGTACAAAGAATGTCGAATAAAGCATCGGGGTCCAGGCAGGTGGATTACGAGCGTGCTGCCGTTGCCACCTACAAATACCACATATCTAGAACGTAGGCGTAGGAGATATTGGGAAGAAAGGATGGTAGTGTCGGGGCACCGAGGAATCCTGTAGTCGGGCGCGATAGTGCTGGATAGCAATAAGGGAACGGAGAAGGAAGAGTTGAATGACCAATTTATCGAAGGTCTATGGAGGTGTGGAGGATGGAAATATCTGGGAGAGTCAATATTCAATGTATATCGGATGCTAACAAGGCTTGGGGCGCACACGGTCTTCTCAGCATATGCCTGGTCACTTTTTCAGCACGATAGTGCCCGTCCCTCGCAGCATTGAAACTTGAAAGAACTCAAAACGACCGGTTTTGTCAAAAATCGTAGTACGGTTATGGTGCATGGGGCAGACACAGCCGTGCTTGAAAAAAGAATCTGGTTATAAATTTATCAATGATTTATATTCATTTATTCCCATTCTCCGTCTTGCCTCGTTATGTTCTTGTGAAGCAAATACCAAGTCGATGTAGCTTGTCCAAAAACTAAGACATTCCCGGGGCTGTATCAACAGCACCGACGTTGACAAACAAAAGTAAGGCTTACTTGTACCCTAAACCCAGCAAATTACCCAAACCTAGCCATTCCCCGTTGTTCTCTTCCAATCAAGAGGTAAGGTCAACTGCACTTGCACATACATATAGAGCCGAAGTGGATCCTGGGACTTGTAAAAACCAAAAGATTAGGGCGCGTGTTCTGGTTGACCAAATTCAATGTATTTTTCTGTTTTGATAGCGGTCTTGACTTGTCCTGAGCCAAAAAAAGCGAAGGGGAGAGGGTTTTGTGATGTGTTCGTGAGAAACAGTAGGTTTTTTATCAGTTGGGTTGTGGGTGTGGGTCGGGCCTCGGCAGCAGTACAATTCAAATCGGTCCGATATCCGCTCACGGGGTCCAAGTACTCTTGTGCGCTACCAGGCTTCTCCACCAAAATAAAGTGGCCGAATCACGACTGCCTCGAGCTAAAAATCATTTGATTTGCTTATTGAGCTCAAACATTTCTCATCCGTGCGGTGCGGCCGGAGATGGAGTAGAGATATATGTATAGTGAAAAAAAGTAAAGGGTTAATGGAGCTGGAGGCCAGAGGACGAACACTTCTTTAGACGAGGCTGATGAGTGTACAACGTGCCTTTTGGACAAGCGGAAGTCAGAGAGGTGTCTCGGAATACGAGAATACGGGAAGTGGGCCAACACAAAAATGATGATGATGACATGGAGGATAGGAGGGAGCGGCAAGTGCACAAAACCTTACATGATACACTCGGGGTGTGCTTGTCAACCCCCCTTCACCCAACTGGAAGTCTCTTTACGCACTTATGTACATCTTCCGCTACTCCAATGACTAAACTCCTACACACACCATTCCCGCCTGTTTTCAATGATCAAAGTCGTGTAAGGCCACGGCATGCGGCTTTGTCTCAGCGGCAGGCATTTTGTTCAGTTTCTGGAACCGGGAGTCCAATCTCCGGTCGACCCGTTGCATCGGACATCCCCCCTCATTTTTTGTCTCTACACCCCCAATGAGGAATAACTGTTGGTTCATGGAGATTATACATGGTCAAAAGGCGCAAAGAAAATTGAACATTTCCGGTAACTGTTGAATTATCCCTTGCTACGGTGCAGGTGGCAACCCAGAAAAAAGGTAAGGTTAATTGAGGTACTGGACAGGGAATGTTCGGCACACGCACGGGGGGCCAAAAGGTAATATACATTTAGCTTTTCTTGTAAGAATTTGTAATTGAACAAAAGGAACTGTCGAGTGCCGGACTGGCAGAACACGGATTCCAACAGAAACACTAAGATTTGATTCGACATTTGGATCATTCTATACTAAAAAATGTTCAAATAGGAGGTTACTCCATCGTCCGAGTCAGGTTCCAAATGCAGTTGAACAGTTTGAATAGCATATATGACTTTACTAAAAAATGAAAAACAATACTGTACAGTAATGATTGCGCCAAGCATGTAGAGGTCCAAGGAATTTTTTAGTATACCATCACAGCTTCCGAGTAAGATGTATAATTTGAATGTTGGTCCGAAAAGAAAAAATTTCAGGTAGCAATTGACACAAGACTCAAGATGTGGTAAAATATACAAAGATGGACCTCTTTGCCGCAGAGTAGTCGTAATTGCATAGAGTGGATACCAGATGATTATTCATGAATGTGAAGCCAAGACTCCCTCAGCCCAATTGGCTCCAAGAATGCAGCTGTCAAAGAAAAGTCTGGTATATCCACTTCGGGAAATTATAACCTCTGTGTGAGGCGTCCAAAGGGACTGACGAGAGGAGAGTGGGATCCACACAAGAGGATGGGGGAAACCAGGGACTCTGATCCAGCCATTATCATTAATAAACCAATGAGCATTTGGAACTGAAATGGAGGAGGAGAAAAGAAGAGATATCAAGAATGATGTGATTAGCAAACTGAGAAAGAGAAGAGAGGGGAAATGACATACATATTGGGAATGTTGTAGAAGGGAAAATGTTTGTGGAGAGTTGAACAGCAGAAATGCAAAATGTATCATTTGTGTTACTGGATACAAAGATTGTTCCACTGGGGGAAAATGGCACCAAGTTCACTCCATTTGTATGACCCAGGAGAGGATCTCCAACCTGTGTCCCAGTTACAGCATCCCAAATTTTCACTGTTTGATCACCAGAGCCGGAGACAATCATTTGTCCATCACCACTGAGTGCACCCAATCTGTATGACCCAGGAGAGGATCTCCAGCCTGTGTCCCAGTTGCAGTATCCCAAACTCTCACTGTTTGATCACCAGAGCCAGAGACAATTCTTGTTCCATCAGGGGAAAATGCCACTGAGCACACTGAATTTGTATGACCCAGGAGAGGATCTCCAACCTGTGTCCCAGTTGCAGCATCCCAAATTCTCACTGCTTGATCACCAGAGCCAGAGACAATTCTTGTTCCATCAGGGGAAAATGTCACTGAGCGCACCCAACCAGTATGACCCAGGAGAGGATCTCCAACCTGTGTCCCAGTTGCAGCATCCCAAATTCTCACTGTTTGATCACCAGAGCCAGAGACAATCCTTGTTCCATCAGGGGAAAATGCCACCGAGCACACCAAATTTGTATGACCCAGGAGAGGATCTCCAACCTGTGTCCCAGTTGCAGCATCCCAAATTCTCACTGTTTGATCATCAGAGCTAGAGACGATCCTTGTTCCATCAGGGGAAAATGCCACTGAGCACACCAAATTTGTATGACCCAGGAGAGGATCTCCAACCTGTGTCCCAGTTGCAGCATCCCAAATTCTCACTGTTTGATCACCAGAGCCAGAGACAATTCTTGTTCCATCAGGGGAACATGCCACTGACCACACTGAATTTGCATGACCCAGGAGAGGATCTCCAACCTGTGTCCCAGCTGCAGCATCCCAAATTCTCACTGTTTGGTCATCAGAGCCAGAGACAATCCTTGTTCCATCAGGGGAAAACCCCACTGAGCGCACCCAATCTGTATGACCCAGGAGAGGATCTCCAACCTGTGTCCTAGTTGCAGCATCCCAAATTCTCACTGTTTGATCATCAGAGCCAGAGACAATTCTTGTTCCATCAGGGGAAAATGCCACTGAGCACACTGAATTTGTATGACCCAGGAGAGGATCTCCAACCTGTGTCCCAGTTGCAGCATCCCAAATTCTCACTGTTTGATCACGAGAGTTAGAGACAATTCTTGTTCCGTCAGGTGAAAATGCCACTGAGCACACCAAATTTGTATGACCCAGGAGAGGATCTCCAACCTGTGTCCCAGTTGCAGCATCCCAAATTCTCACTGTTTGATCACCAGAGCTAGAGACAATCCTTGTTCCATCAGGGGAAAATGCCACTGAGCACACCAAATTTGTATGACCCAGGAGGGGATCTCCAGCATGTGTCCCAGTCGCAGCATCCCAAATTCTCACTGTTTGATCATCAGAGCCAGAGACAATCCTTGTTCCATCAGGGGAAAACCCCACTGAGCGCACCCAATCTGTATGACCCAGGAGAGGATCTCCAACCTGTGTCCCAGTTGCAGCATCCCAAATTCTCACTGTTTGATCACCAGAGCCAGAGACAATCCTTCTTCCATCAGGGGAAAATGCCACAGAGTACACCTCACTTGTATGACCCAGGAGAGGGTCTCCAACCTGTGTCCCTGTTGCAGCATCCCAAATTCTCACTGTCTGATCATCAGAGCCAGAGACAATCCTTGTTCCATCAGGGGAAAATGCCACTGAGTTCACCCAATTTGTATGACCCAGGAGAGGATTTCCTATAACCATTCCTGTTGATGCATACAAAATTCTGATCTCACCTCCTCCTCCTAATCCCACTGCTATCCTGCCATTTTCAGAGACTGCCACTGCATTAATAAGATTATGTAGATTCATAGCTACAACCTCCTGGTTGGATCTCCTGGAATGTTTGATTCTTAATGTCTGATTATATCTTCTCCCCAACTCTCCCTCTACATATATTCTCCAGAAAGGTATAGTGCTCAAGTAAAGATGTGGAGTGACCTTCCTCGCATCACTTCCTCCAAACATTGTCAACAGATTATACAGGTCCTTTGACATTTGCCTCAGCTCCGTGTTTTGCCCAGATATTACCTCCTGCACGTCTGTAAGAACCATCTTTTCCCAGACTTAGTATTTGTCTTACCTCAATTAATAACTTCATCATGTCTCCACATCTTGGCAATGCCTTCATCAAGTTCATAGCTTCTATCCAGTATATTCCCTTGTCCTGGAGAAAATCATTCATTTTCTTCATGAGATCTGGTGTGGCTTCCGTTCTCATAACATGGTCCACCCAAAACATGCAGGAATATTCAATAGCCCCTTCAATTCTTTCCTTGACCCTTTTCTCCAGCCCTACAACCTCATCATCTGGAGTGAAAGACGAGGGCAATTCACATATATTGAATCTCAATCTTTTCATTTGTTGAAAGCATGACTTGCTAATGCTTTGATGGTACCGGTGTGCATCCCCATACTCTTTTCCACCCATTATGTATTCTGAGAAAGACAGATGGAAAGTATAGATACATTCATTTTTGTCAGAAATATAGCAGACAGCTTGCAGACTCCGAATCAATGCTTCCACTGTGCTCTGTGGCAATGATACCATTTCAGCTACTCCTTTGCAGGTTAGAGGTTGATACAATGTTATTATGGTATTCAATATTTGCCTTAGATTCTGAGCTTCAGGCGCTCTCAAATTGTTGTGTATAGCACTTTCTACAATTGTAGAATAGACTTTTTGTAGATCCTCTGGCTTCTCAGTTTGTGCCAGTGAGTCCTTCAGCCTTGTTTGCTGCTGTGCAGGGTCCATGACACCTTTGATAAATTTGACCACAGTAGCTGCATAGATAAACAGCTTTCCGGAAAGCTCTGCGAGCTTCTGCAGCTGATCATCATTTGTTGCCACACCCTGAAGCTCATTGTCAAGAAAAGTATAGATATCGCTCTGAATTTCCATATCTCCAACATCATGCAATCTAAATTGTTTGACTGTTGAGGGAATCTCAGTGGGCAGCTGATTTGGAGGCATTAACAGCTGAATTAGATACTCTGGGCGGCTTGTGAAAAGCAATTTTAAATCAGGCAGTTGTCCACCCTGAATTGCAGCTATAAGAGGCCGTAATACTACTTGGATCTCTGGACATTCATCCAATGCATCCAGGACTACTATAGGTACCTTCAATCTATGAAGACCTTTTACTGCTACTGCTTTCCATGGTTCAATAAGGAGTTTAAGCACTTGAATTTCTGGCCTTTTCCCAGCAATATCCGGATCACTGCCATAGATCTTCTTGAGTTCTACAGCAAATCTTCGAAAACTGCGGGCCAGTTTGTATGCCAGTGTAGGGATAATTTTTCTATAGTTACTGCATTCTGCAATTTGACGAGAACAAAAGAATGATGCTACAAGAGCACAGTCTTTTGACTCCTGAAATGCTTGACAAGCAGACATGGCAATGGTACTCTTTCCTGTACCAGCCATTCCCCAGATCCAATATCCAGTACTTCCATTGGGATCATTTGCCCAATGTTTAATCTGGTCAATAATTCTGGTTCTTGTACCTTGTAGACAATATTGCCTCTGTATGCCCTCAACATCTGTGTCATAAAATGCTTCCGGGGCATATTTCAGTTTCTCGAGTATATGTTCCTGGGGGCAATAGTCATAAGTATTGTTTAAAACATTATTGCATGACTTACATTGAGCAATTTGCTGATCTCTTGCTGAATTGCAGATTGGACTTGCATCTGGTATAACCATTTGTTTGATTCATATTCTTTGATTCAAGGGAAAACTTACCTTCCACTCGTCATAAGCATGCTGAACTCTTTCCTTGAACAGTTGAATCTTTTCACCAATCTGGCTTTGTTGTACAAATTTGGCAAGATTGCCTTTGTCCGTTTCCTGCTTGACTCCTTTATAAATGTCCTCCAGTTTCCTATATGGATTTCAGCATTTTTAATTTTACCAAGGTAGTCAAGTATAGAGGATGCGCACTTAGCTAAAGCCTCCATGCCAACCATCTCAGATGCATCCTCCAAGCCTTCCTGAGTCAGTTGCGCTTGCAAAAACTCCGTGCGTTGAATGAGATCCTTTGCAAGAGACTTGAGAGCATCTGTATTGCCGGACACTTTCTATACATAGGAAGCGGAATCCTTACTTTAGCATCGACTATGTAACATTGATCCTTTAGAGGAATTTCCTGACGGACCTTGTAGATATTGATACATTCAATCACACCACCCACCACAGCCTGTAGAGGTGGGAAAGCTGCTGATACCTCTTTCAGGACACCCAAAGCAGTTTCAACAGTGTCCACCACCGCCCTAGTAGTAAAAGTTGTTTCGCTGGTAGGGGTGAGATCCGCCACTTCGGGAACAACCACCTGGGATTGCAAATTGTCTGTTTCAGGAGTCCTCCCTGCAGTGTCCAAAGTAGTGTTTACCTGGGCAGTCGGAGTCGACGGCCTTGACCCCGGGGTGGAGGAAACTTCCACTTGAGACCTGTGGTCTGCAGCCGGAGCTAGAGTTGAAGGTCCGGTTCCAGTGGGCGTGACACTGCGACTCCTGTATTTGTCAAGCACCTTTTTGGCTTTAGTTTTGCCAGAGTTGTACATTTTGCGCATATTTGATTGATTGAATCTGTTTGTTTGGTCTTTGCTGGCGAGATGGCGGTCAAAGATCGAGGATTGGGTGTACAGGACCAACCTGTATTTATACGCACACAAATGGAGATGCCGTAGATTCTGCTCGCCTCTCAGATGACATAGGAATGCGTAATTTAGAAGCGGTGTAACTGTTGGATCAATCAATCAACTACATATGGCGTTTTGTCCTGTTTCTTGTTTTTCGTTCCGGGGCATTCATTCATCGAACCACACAATCTCCTTCTCCGCAGTCAGATGATACCATGTATCTACGGAGTTTCGTTCCTTTGCAGTCTCAATTCAATGTCTATGTCCATATTTGGACATAGGTCTCCACAGACGTAAAACATGGGAACAAGGGTAAGACGGAATCATCAAAGGTCAAGGTGGGAGAAGGGTACCGTGAGAGCCCTCGGAATCCGATATCAGCATTGGTTCAAAGAAATTTGCACGAACAAGAAAAGAAGACGTATAGAAACACGTAAGAGTCAATTACGGTTTTGAACAAGATGGGTGCGGTGATACGGAAGATGATACTACGGTTGTACGGTTAAGGAGAGACTGTGATACGTGCACCAGAAGAACGAGAGCAGGGCGAGGTAGGAGGGCGAGTGTAGTGGCATGTACTACTAGTACAGTAGAAAGGAATGAGGCGGTAACCCGGTATTCCCAAAGATTTGTTTGAGGGCCGGCGGAGGTGCGGAGAACGTGGCAGGAGGGGATAAAGATGTGAAATCGGGTGCCAGAAGGAGTATAGCGGTGCTTTTGGACGAAAAGGCTTTGAGTAGTAATATCGAGAAGGGGAAGAGGAGGGAACGGTGGCGAAAAAAAAAGCAAAGTTCGATGACCATGATTCGGAGGTACCAGTTGTCGTTATCGCCCTCCCAGAGACAGGTCCGACCAAGTTCCCCGGAGCGACGAGGTTCGTCAAGCTGGATTGATGTTGTCGGAGGTAGAATCAGGGATATTCTGAAAAATGTCGGAGTGCCAGGACTCGAGAAAGGACTCGAAGATATCGAGGGAAACCGCTGTAGGAATAGAAAAGCAAACAGGCGGAGGGATGACCTTGAATCTTCTCGGAGGGAAAGATGCAACAAGCGGAGCGCTGGATGAACGAATTCCCCGGCTTAGAGGGCGAAGAGTCTATGAGGACTAAAAGGTACTTTTGGTCAAACCCGGCAGAACCTAAGCGGAAATCAACCCTGACATACGTTTCTCTTATCCGCAATCAACCAGATTCTCTAGCCTTCAAACTGCAAAACCCAGACAATCCGAGCGAGACTCCAACAGCTGTACAACAGCGTACAAAGAATATCGAATAAAGCATCATGGTCCAGGCTGGTGGATTACAGGATAGTAATGTGGAAGTTGTCGGGGCACCGAGGAATCCTGTATTCGGGCGTTATAGTGCTGGGTAGCAATAAGGAAACGGAGAAGGAAGAGCTGAATGACCAATTTATCGAAGGCCTACGGAGGTGTGGAGGACGGAGAGTCAATGTATATTGGATGCTAAAGGGCTTGGGGCGTACACGGTCTTCTTAGCAAATGCCCAATCACTTTTTCAGCACGGAAAGTGCCCATCCCCCGCAAAATTGAAACTTCAAGGAACTCGAAACGAGCGGTTTTGTCGACAATCACATCGGGGCAGATGAAGTCGCGCTTAAGAGAATCGGGTTATAATTTCGATTTATCGTCAAAAAGACAGGTACGCACTGTATTCATCTATTCCCCATTCTGTCTTGCGTCGTTATATTCTTGTGAAAGGAATACCAAGTGGATGTAGCTAAGACATTCCCGGGGCCGTGTCAACAGCACCCAGCACTGAGGTTTTTGCTGATTGGTATCCTACATCAAAAGTGTCCTCCGAAAAGTACCGTATTTGTATCATTGCGTGACTGGACTAATTTTAATTATCCTCCGCTGTTGCCGAGGTCAAAGATAATCGGCGTACTGCTTTGACTAGGGCGCCTTACGCGCTAAATACGGCTACCCTTCTCTTTGACTTTGGCAACCAGCGGCAAATGATTGTCATCGGCCACGCAACGTGGTTCTCCGAGTACTCAGAAAAATCAAGCCGGTATAAAAACTTTCTGTGAATTACAAGTTCCTCAAAACCCATGGTACCCTCAAAGCACAAGCTAAGGACCTACGAACGGCGAAAGAATCATTTGGCTGTACACGGCCCAAGCCGAGGCATCGGCAGCTCCTTCCCACATCTTGGATATATCAGGACACAGTCTGAATGGAGATGTTATCAGAGGCCCGAGTAACCTAAAGGTTCAGCAATAAGAAGTCTATTCAGCCAACAATCCAAGAGCTTTCCCGATACGAGGAACGAACTTCTCAAGCTCGTGCTTCTTCTCCCCTAAGCGATGCCCGCACGCCGATAGCCACGGCCACATCGAGTGTTGCCTTTCGGCTCGAATATCCAGTTGGCCTTTGCTCAAAATTCCTGCGCCTTTGCTTGGTGGATGGGAAAAAAGTGGAACACGATGTTTGGTCCGACATGAGGGAATACGCTTGAGGAAGATGGTCATTTGGCGTCATCGGTCCGAGATGCATATTTGGAAGAAGTGGGTGCGGCTGGAGACAAGGCGGCCTAAGAGGCGAGGAAAAGCTCTGAAAGATCCTGATGGTGTAGGTCTCGTGTGGTTTAGAAAGTTATCGTTGGTGCTGGATTGTTGAATGAGTCGTCGAATGCGGTTTCTTCAGGGCCGACCCGTAAGATCCTGAGCGATTGGAAACCTGACGAACAGGTAACTGCATCCCGCTGTCAGTATATCCTTGCAGCCTCACCGTGATGGGGAACAAAAAAAAAGAATATCGCAGAGGCAGATTTCCAAATATATTCCGACTCGGTAAACGGGTTTCCCTTTTGACGGCACCCGCAAAGGTTGTTGGCTGGCCACGTAGTAAGGATGTTTTAATTTTGCTTTGGCCAAATTAAAATCGTACCACTACGTTCCTAGTCACTCCTGGAGCACGAATAAGTTTGCAAAGAAATAGGATAAGAGAGTGAAGGAGGAGATCTAGGTTGTGATATGAATTCGTCCCCGTGGCTTTCCCCTAGCGTTCCGGCCAATTCTGCGAGCTCGTTCCAAAACTCGCCTACGCTATCTTTGCCATAGCCAACGTCCCTCTTCCAGTTAACCAGCTGTTTCCCAAATTTACTCAAACTAGCTCCCATCCCACCGATTCCCCCGGTACAGGGTGGTGCTTTACCCCCTATGATTTCTCCCACCGTCAACAGGAGTGCGCTGCGCGCTATAACCCGAGGTAAGCTCGGCACCAACAGCCCTGGGCCCAGACAGAATCACCGCGAACTTAGACTTGAACGGAGTTGGAAGACCGCTTTTGGCAACATGTTCTTCAATGTTTTCCGCTTTGGGGTTTTTGTTGAAGCTCGATGGAAGGCGCAGGATGGAAAGGAAGCACTTCAAGGATATGGAAAGAAAGAACATGAGAAAAGAACGATGGACAATTATGTGTATAGGGCAGATGCCTGAGAAGGTGGTGTTTTTGGTGTACATTATGCAGCCGACCTCTGACGGCCAGGAATGTTTCGGGTTATGAGCCTAGAGCTGGTGCGCAAAAAGGGTATCATACTCCGACTCCCATATCGTCTTCCGCAACAGCCCTTTTGAGCAGCGTTCCGCTAGCTTTTAGTACTCGTCCACCAGGCCTCTGTACAAGAAAAGAAAAGGATACCACCGAAAAAAAAACAACTTAATATCGACCTCAGCCAATCTCTCTTTGCTCAAGAACGATTTTCCTTTCCCCTATAGAGGTTATTTTTCGATAGCTAGAATCTTCCCAGTGGGTCGTCCTGGTTCACAACTTCTTCAGTTCCTCGTTCCCGATGTAAAAATCGAAGTGAATGGCCGTACTCGTATTCTAGTCATTGTAAGTAGAGACCCGGAATTCGAGTGGCCACGGGCTAGAGAAATTCCAGCGGTACATTCGCAGGGGCTGTGAGCTTGAAATAATCGTCAGAGACTCGCGAAGTCAGGACAGAGGAGCAGACGAACAATTGCCATTTCGGCAGCACGTGTCTCGGCCGACATCCGGTCCGATAACTCCGCATTTCTTTCACGACACATGACTATTATCCCAATTATCCCAAAAGTCTAGGTCCATGCTCGTAAACCATTGCTTCCTATGTTGCATTTCCCTCACGGCCTCTTTTTTCTTCCATTTCCACTTCTTCCTCAACCTCTGCATCCAGCCATTACGATTTACAAACCCATCTCTCAGCCCAACTCAACTCTAACACTGTTATTGATACTCCTTCCATAGAGGCGTTTTCATCTCCGCCACGAAATGCTAACAATTTTCTTCTACACAACTCCCGATAATGTTTTGTCAGCCAGGGAACTCTACATAATCCAGACTTTCAAACTTGTCGATGTCAAATATGTGCGTTTCTCGGTCGCTCAAATCGCCGATAGTGGTAAAATTTCTACAGGCAACATATTACAAGTCACATATACTTTAGAAGAGACGTCCGATGTGTAGCCCGAATGCTATCCCATATATCTCCAGGTTCATTCCCCCCCTGATGATACCCTTTTCCGGCGCACCATAACTTGTTCTAGGCCACAGGTTCCTGATTATTTGGCGATCATCTTGGGTTCCGTTCACTATCTGTCCGTCTATACCATTCAAATTCAAACCTTTTCTCGGAGGTCACTTCTACCGAATTCAGCCTGTCAAACTTTGTTCCTACATTCGAGGACTTTGGCTGTACTGCGAACTGTTCTAAACTTCTAATCCTCCTGCTTCCCACCGTATATGTGCGTAGCTTTTCAGACTCCAACTCCAGGGCCTGCATTGATAGCTAGCGATTGAATGAAAAGGTCGGCTTCATTTGAATTGGCACTGCATAATTCTCTTGCACTCTATGCGCGTAGCTCGACAGTCCCTGCTTCAAATGGTTTGAGGTCTGACTCAGGAACTGTCGGCTTCGGCTCTAAAACTAGTCCGGGGTCGACATATTGAGCTACTGCCAAAATCGAGGAACAACTCTCTGGCCCTACTCTGCGGTATAAAGAATCAGATATTGCAGCGTGGTTCGAAACAGAACCTACCATCGCTCGCTCTCTCTCCCTCTCTCAACATGTGTCGCGGCAACCTTGCTCAGGCATCGGCCAATTTTATCAACGCTCAGTTATCGGCGTTATGGGAGAACTCGAAGGTTTGCAACGAGAAGGACTCTGGGAAGAAAGATATCCACGACGTCGTCACCAAGCATGGCGTCTCCCTTCGTGAATATCGTGGTCATACAGACGATGAGACCGACTCCGCCTCATTTCATGGTATCTTCCAAACTCCACATATCGAGTTCTTGTGCAATCATGAGCTCGTCCTTCTTTTGAAAGTCGAGGATGGGCATTACAAGTAAGTGAATGATCTGCTTAGTGCTCGAAACCATAACTTATCCTCTGTTCAAGATCCACGCATAGTCTTCAGAGTACCACTGTGGCGGTTCGTCTCTCTTACCACTTTGACGACCTATCCACCGTCTTGGATGGTAAACATTGCACCCTATCCATTCTCTCCATGAACATTTCATGTACGCATCTAGTTTGCTACCCATCTTAGCTGCTACTAACGATCCCTTTCTCAGCCGCCACCCTCATTCCTGAATCTTGTACTACAGCAAAAGGGGAAAGTCATGTGCTTGAACCGCTCTTCTCATTCTTTAAAGACCATTACATTCCCACTCTCGTTGACGCTGGTCATCTCAATCTGTTTGTTTTACCCCCGTCCTATGCAGGCAAGAGGGAGATAGATCACGGTGTTACCATTTCTCGTATCTCGTCACTCCCGTTCATCTGCGGTATCAAAGTCGAAACGCTGGGCGAGCTTCTTCACCATCATTGGCTCGAGGCAATCAGCTATCACTACGCTCACAAAGAAGGATCTACCTCCCTGCGCGATATCTACTTGGCTCAATACCAAGCATCCTGGTCCGAAGGCGAATGGTGGGCGACCTATCAGTTCAGCCCGCTTAGGATTCAGGTCTTGTGCGAAACGGAAGTTGTACTATATTTCAAAGCCAATATTCAGGTGTTTTCCGACGAAGAACAAAAGTAAGCGTTCTCCCCCTGTCTGATGTAGGATCAATTATCTCACGTGTATTGTCACTAGGGAGCATGAATGTGACTTGAAAGATTGGGAAGTCGCCGTTATCTTCCAGGTCGTCCAGCAGGATCATCGCATCTTGCTCGATAGATTCTCCCCACCGCGTCTTGCTCCATATTTGTGCAGCCTCCCCTGCCAACCAGAGGATGAAGAATTCCGAGACGAATTCAAGAAATCGATTCTGACCCACTACATTGAATACATTTTCGAGTTTGGACACTACCAGCTGTATCCCGAATTCCACAAGCCTTCGGGTCCGATTCGATATGGTGGACCCGACCATGGTGATCACGGACATGGAGGACACCGTAACGTCGAATGTCATCATGGCTCTCATTGTCACTGTGGTGGAGGTCCTACAGAACCGGGCCCAAAGCCGATCCCTGGTCCTTGGCCTCATCATCATTTACCCCTTCCTGTCGGCCCATACTGCCCAGGCTGGAAAGATACCAAATTCTCCATCGATTGGGCAACACTCTGGGGAAGTTTCATAGGGGAAACCTCTCTTCACGGTCACCATCAGCTCATGTCCGTCACCCAGGCGGGTATAAACGCTTATTTCCTTGCTCTGTGGAATAAAGCCAAAACTATTGGGTACTCCGATGCTCACAAGCACCTTCTCATCTTGACCCACTTCGATTCCAAGACTTCACCAGTACGAAGTGTCGCGCACATGCCTCACTTCTCTTGCGATTTGGGAGCTCCGCAGGTTGAGCTTGTTACGGGCACAAATAGCAGGAGTGTCATTGTATATTTCTTCGTCCAGAATATTTCGTTCGAGCTTTCTGATAAGTGAGTTGTTACAGGAACATTTTAATGATCTCCGCTGACTATCTGAGTAGGGTGCATCAGTTTAAGGATTGGATCCTTGCTTTCCAGTTTGACTTGAAGCTTGTCAGTGGCAATACGGCCGACGAATACAAGCTCATTCTTGATTCCAATACTGCCACTCTGCTCCATCATCGTTCGAGCTTTGGCAGTCTCATCCAAACCAAGGAGACTGAAGTTATCCGTTCCTTGTACGGATCCCTATCCACCAACTTCTTCGAGCGCTATATCAAAGCGTTCGTTCAGGCTGAGCAACACATCCTCTACACTATTCCCATCTCTAGTCACGACCATCACATCCATGGTGCGGCCGACATCGCTTTCTCCATTGTTCCTTTCTCCCTCTCTTCCTTCAACGGTCACGTCTTCCAAGGTATCGGGGGTAAATCTCACCACATTGTTGAACGCAACATGATCGTCTTCTATTTCGTCACTCGAGGTACTAAGCACCCCAACCCGCCTTTGCCTGGTCCGTACGGCGCTCCATCACCGCACCCCCCTCACGGAACCCTCCTTCTTTCTCGACAAAAATTCTTGGAAGCTTGTATTCTTCAACCTCTCGCTCAGATTAACGCTCGTACCACTATTCTGTGTACGTTCAAGGGTGTCCAAAGGAACAACTGGAACGTTTCACTCGAGACCTGGAACAACCAGCGCTTGAATGACGAGTGCGAGTGGGAGCTAGAAGCCAACCGCGGTGGCAGTCTCCAGTACAAATGGGCCAATTCGGAGGAGTGGAGATACGATGCTCATGGTAGAGGTATCGCGACCGGCACCTACTCTGTCGTTGGTATGTATTTATCATCTTCCAACAATGACTGTTACTAACGTATCTCTCTTTCTAGTTAAAACTAACAACAAGCTTTCGATCCCTACAACGAACCACTTCGGACGGCTTCTGATGCAACTCGAAGGTGAATGCTCCGTCTTCATGCAGTATGAGGTGCAGCATCAGCAACACTGGTTCGGTGAACTCAAGGCGACCTGGAAAACACCTATCGAGCTCGTCTCTGACTCTCACAGCGGCTTGTCCGTCAAATGCGACAAGCAGATCCGGGTCCTTTTCGAAAAGAACAGTCAAGATATATCTGGCCACTCGTTCGATGCCGGTCGAACTGCTCTCGAGAACGTTGATAAAACTTTCAGAGCTGCTTTTAGCTCGTCTATCAATGTCTCAGAGATCATTTCGGGGATTAGCGAGCGTTTCAGTGGAGTTTACAAGGGACTTTCCCTACCTCATGCCGACTTTATTCTTTCGGAACCTATGTTTACCGCTAATGGGGATCTCCTCCTGCACCTTCTTGTCAAAGCGGTCGAGCAGCCGATTGGGGGACATGGAACTCTAAATGGCTCCATCAGAAAGCGCGCCAAAGGTATGTTTTTTCCTCAAAATATCTCAAAAGTCCCATATTGACATTCGTGTGGTAACACCTAGCTGGTTCTGCTTCCCCTCCGATTTTCGCCACCTCTCACTCAATTCCTGTACCTCCGGCGGTGATTTCGACTTCTGTTTCCGGCGTGACTGCTCTTCCCCCCCCTTCCTCCCGACCGGCCACGATGTGACCAGCCGTACAAAAGCGGTACAACTGGAAAAAACACTAACGGTAATGGTTTACCCCAAGGCCCAATCAAACCTCTAACCCTCGTGCCCCCCACCCCTACCAGTACTGAGGGCACTAAGAAGGAAGCTACCCCTGCTGCACCAAAGGCTAACGATCACTCTAACGGTCAGTCTAGTCCCAAAGACGATGCCAGTGCCAGCAAGAAGGAGAAGAAGGTACCTGCCATCTAGGTGCTTGTGTGCCACATGTATAGCAGATCGCTGTCTGTATTGTGAGCAATAACCTATTACTGGGTCATCTCTTCCCGGTGCGCGGTGTTAGTATTATTATTACCCTAACTTTGTATTATTGTAACTTGTCATATAATTAGCTCGCGTCGATTTTTTTTTCTGGGTGTGGTAGACGGCGGTCCTGAAAAAACTTTAACTAAAAACATGATGCACCTAAATTTTATTTTGTTCGAAACACAGGTCACAGACTCACAGGTAACAGGTTGACAATTCTTTTGCTTCTTGCCCGAGTCGATTTTGGCTTTTCTTTTCTGCGATGATGGATCAATTCTGAAGACGGCCTCTACTTTGAGCCGAACAAGAGCTAGCGGTCAAATTCAATCATTGGAGTCTCGGGTCTCCAGGTCGAGATAGCGTCAGCGAGTTGCAAGGGAGACAGGTAGGCCTTTGAAGAAACTTTTATGAAAATATTGATTTTATTTGCGATCTACATACCAATGCAGGACACCAAGGCAGGACGGACCTGTTGCTCCGAGTCCGTAAAGGCTGCAAATGCAATGTCTTGGAGCCCCTTAATATAAGATTAGTTCAGGCTTTGCTATTGACTTTTTCCTTCCAGAATATCTGTCGGAGGGAGCCTATCCGACAGTCATGATAGTCACCTTTCCGCCACAAAGTTCACTATGTATTTCGGAGATTCGTACGTATCTCTTTTGAGCGCACGCCACACGCACCAATAGAGTCAATAGGTATAAGAATCCGCACTGAATCTGTTGAACCTTTACCAGGGGCGAGGGACAATGCCACCAACGCAAACATCAACTACTTCAACGTCCTAGAAGCAGCGCAGGTAGAGTGGATCGAAGTCAGAGACAATTTTCCTACTCTAGACTTTTGGGGATGGGCCGACGGCCACTACCCACAGCTTAAGCAGGCTACAGACATTCGCACAAGGGCAGACAAAGAACTTCACGATGCGATGGAACTGTACTTTGGTCCTGAAGCTCCCATTCTGTCAGGCTACATGACCACCCTTGGAAATGCGTTCAATAGTTCGGTTTCTATGCCCGGGTAAGTCTGGTCTAGTACTCTTCTAAGGAAATTTTACCTTTGAACAATTCGAGCAATTAGGTTGAACCAGGAAGGCTTGATCAATGATCAAACCTTGATTAACAAGGCCACTGATTACGCCAATAGCGGACAAAAGCCTCCCAATACCGATATCACCCAATCGACTGTCCTCGTACCTGCGTACACCATTCCTAACTATACCAGCACAGTGCAGTCTTGGATTACTGCGGGAGGACATGGTTCCGCTCGAGATACGATCATTCCGCTCGACATCAACGCAGGAAAGACCACGACGTGGGCGGATTACGGGTTCAAAGAAGTTCATGGTGGAGGCGGGTTCGGGTTCTGGCCATTCTTCCATGCCGAGGTCATGGTGAATAATGAACGGGTAGAACGCATGTTGGCTACCATTGGTCGGGAGGACGCGATCTCTTTGCAAGCCGCTATGATTGGTGTTCAGAAGTTTGATATCCAGCCGGGAACATGGCGAGTCATCTTTTGTTTTTTGTTTTTTTTTGCTTTTCGTTGACATCCACTACACAGGGATATTCCCGACATCAAGACTCAGTTCCCGGATCGTCTTCCGGCCGCTCCAGACGTTCTCAGCTCCAAAGTCGCTGAGATAGTCTCTGTCCTGGTTGGATACGACCTTAAATTAAGGGTCCAGTTTGCACCCGAGATACGAGCGGAGGTTGATAGCATTTACGAAGAGGTCAAGGCGACTAAAGGACGTATGAGCATTTTCGGATTCCATGTTAGTGCTGGGAAGGCGGCAACTCACCGGACCACGTCGAGACAAGATTCGAGGATGTTAGGTGGGATAAGGCCAACGGTTCAATGGTCTTAGTTCCGACTACAGGTCAAGTTTACCCCACTATCCTCGGTGCTCTTGCTCAGCGTTTTACTTGAAAAACTAAAACTTTCACCGAAGTTGTACTACCACCCCGCTGCTGATCATCTTTTCAGTAGTTTTTCTGTACTTGTAAAATAGATTTTCAGTGTTTTTCATAAGGCGATTCAAGCTCGAAAGCCAAGGACTTGGCCGAATTAGCGGCCGCCAAGTTTCTTTAAAGTCAGCTTCGGCCCAGAACCGCGGATAGTGCGTGTAATCCATTCTTTCGAGCCTTTTATTTCCTTACAACCGACGATGAACATAAACTCGTTGTATTGATATTTAATCAAGGGCTTTCCGCCGCTCTAGGTTCGTCTAATTTATTGAATCAGAACGGGTCGATACATATTATGGAATCTTCAACTGCGCACTTTACCCTCCAGTGGCTTCCAAAAAGAATGGTAAGTAGTGTCATACTACTGTTACGTTGAAATTTTCTTCAAAATAATTTGGCGGTGTTTCAACATTACCACCAAAGTCATACATCGATTCGATCCTCACATTTTGAGAGGTCTTGCTGCGATTTCTACCAAATTAAGTACACTTCATTGAGAGACGAATGAATGAGGCAATTTTAATCAGGAATGTCGGACGTCGGGAATCGGGATGCCTTAATAGGGCTAGCGCGCGGAATCACCGTCGCCGCCCGGAAGCAGTGTGCTTGAGATCAAATTCCTTTCCCTTTCCGGACTTCCGTCCTTAACGTTTGACGTTTAACCACGACCTTTGCTGCCTGTGTGCTCTAATCTTCGTGCTCTTTTGCTGATACTTTTGCCAACTCTGGAAACCTGAAAAATCACGGTCGGGAGATTGGTGAGTTGTTCAACTGCAGTCGCGGTTGCAGTGATATTAAATAATACACATATCTTTTGTTAGCTAAGCATTTCGACGAAGTTTTTTGGGTCATACATCTCGAGGACTTTTCTTTCTAGCAGAAAATGACTAGCTCAGCTTCACCACCATCTTCAGCCCAGCCAGTGCCGACAGCTATGGATCCGTTATCTTTAGCTGCAACCGCGGCAGTATCTTCGCTCTCTTCCACAGAACGACCAGCAGACACTGATGCAGAACCAGAGATATCAATACCTCCAAACCTTCTGAACGATCCGCCGCCGCCGTATCCTCATCCTAGTCGTGTGAGGCGTATCAGAGGAATTGGGCGAAGGTCAAGTCGAAGAGTCTCTGCACAACAGGCTCTTGCTCAAGCGCCGTCCACCGAGTCGGAATCCTCTTCCGACCTCGTCACCGTTGCAGCACATAGATCGCCGAGGACTTCCTTACGTCCGTTACACGACTATCACGTACAAGACGTCGGAGAGTCGGAAACGACGCCTCTGCTCGGAGTTCCTGGGCCTTCTCATGGCCAAACACGTCCTCGTTCACTTTCGCAGTCGAGCATCAACTCGTTCGCACCGTCGCTAGCGTCATTTGCTCAGACTGCTTGGGTCTTTTTCTCGGAATGTGAATCTGATCAGGGTGAAGACGGGGACGAGGCTGAGGCTGATGAAGATGAAGATTGCCGACGTAGAGGCTCCACCTCATCTAATGACGAAGAAACCGACCGAAGAAGAGCAAACCCGAGTTTACGTCCCACCCAATCCCCAAGCGAACTTCCACCCCATATTACCCAACCGAGCCTAACGCCTCGTCGACGCAGTGGCTTCTTCTCGCTCCACTCTTGGAAACTTTACTTTCGTCCGCTCTCCAAGCCCGTTTATTGGCGCTCCTTCACTCATCTGGTGTTGCTCAACTTTCCGTTCGCGTTGGGGGCGTGGGTGTATCTGTTCGTGTTCACCGTCGTGAGTTTCCATTTTATCTTCCTTTTTTTTACTGCATTAAAAGATGACTGATATCTTTTAGACGGGAACGACGCTGTTGATAGCCCTCCCACTAGGCGCTATATTATGCTTCTTCAACTTGTTGGGTGCGAGGACATTTGCAAGAGCCGAGGTAAGCTCTCCACTATAGTCCTCAACCAAGAATACGTAAAACTTACGTTTCATAACAAAAATTTCTCCTTCTTTGATTCATTCAGCTAATCCTACAGACGAAATTCCACCGCCCGCTGCAATACCCTCAAACTGTAATACAATGTGCCGAAGCTTACGCCCATCAACATCACCACCCCGATGTGAGCCAGATGGGCGCGGTGGATCTTTTGATTGCTCAATATCCGATTTTTACTCGGACACGGGCACCTAGTGCGTCTGAGCTTGAGATCGGTCGTGCGGTGGCTGGGGAAGAGGTTGTAGAGAGGAGTTTTTATAGGAATACATGGGGCATGGTGAGTATAAAGCTTGGTTTTCTTTTCTTTTTCGCCTCGTTTTTCCTGTGTCTGGTCGCAAAGGATACTAACTGTCCTTTCTTTATAGTTCGCGTCTCCAACATCGTTCACCGCCCTATTTTACTTCCTTATCATTAAACCGTCCATTACGCTATTGTTTACGCTACTGTTCTTGGTGGTGTTGTTACCGCTGATGGTGCTCGTGATTCCGGCGCCTATGGTGCTGAGAGTCGTGAGGAGGATTGGGAGGTGGCAGGCTGTAGTCGCCGTTGAGGGTTTGGTCGTTGGAGTGAAGTAGGGTATGTCGGTTTGAACACGGAGGGTTAAGGTGGACCCACGAGGGTCTCATACAAGGCTCTTGATTCTGCGATCGAGAGACCGAGCGAAGAAAGAGAGAGGAGGAGAAGAGGAGAGGAGAGGACATCTACGGCCTCTCTCTCTCTCTGTACTGACGCTTTTTGGCCCCCAGACCATTTGACGATGACTTGGGAGTTGCGGAATGATATTGCGCTACACGTTGTATGTTGTTCTTCCATCCTTTTGATTATATGTGTGTTTTCTTATGTAGCTTAGCCTCGAAATATGTACTTTATATATACCTTTTTAGTGTTTTTTTTTTTCTTTCTGCGGCTCGATTGACCGAGTGACTGGCCAGTTCGAGTGAGTCAAGGATTCAGGAGGCAATGGTCGGATAGTATGCCGATTCACCGAATTTTGACCCAGTTCAAACCGGAAGTCCGTCAAACCACCGAAAAAGCCCTAAGTACTTATGCTTTTCGCCGAATTCTGGGGCCAGAACAACTCACTGGATGTTATTTTACGCTGATCCGGCGTGTCCCTGAGTGTGTAAGTACACTGGTACCCACCAGTTCCGGAGGTCACGTATAAATACAACGTAAAGTCGTTTTTTCTCCAACATTCTTTGCCGGCCAAAGAAAGCTCTTCCAGTCCAAGATTCGATAAACCTGTTTCGGACATACCCCCCAACCCTCTCCTTTACATGCGTTCTCACCTCGCTTTGGTTTTCATTGCACTTGCTTCTGCCGCTTATGCGTCTCCAGTACCCGTGATTAACCTCTCTTCTTATAAGGATGTTCGAAAGTTTCTAATATTTTATGCCCGTGCTACGCAGGTGGAAGGACAAAGAAAAACGACACTGCGTCCAGACGGACCTATAGAAGTCCCCCAGGTCACCATAATCGTAAACATGGTTCATCAAACGAATCAGACGACTCGGGACCGGGTTAAGCAGACCGTAACGCATTGGCGGCGGCATACGCACCCAGAGCAGTATTTTGACGTGGTGGTTAATAACGGTGAAGGAGCCGGCGACTCCTGGTTCAGAATTTCAGGTGTGGAACCTTGTCTGTCGAGCCATGATCACTGTGTGGGGCGCCTACTGGAGCCTACGATTATACGTAGGAATGGGGGGCCTGCGTGGTACGTTTTTGCCGATGGAGAGGTTGGTAATGCATAGGATACAAACGTGCTTGTTATGAATTCTATTCGTTCTCGAATTTCGGAGACATGGGACAAAGCAACCAGTGATGTTGTTGACTACTATTGTCGCAGCATGGCTTCCGAATTTGAGGAATTCAGATACTGTGACCAAACTCGGTGGAAATGAAAGCGTTATGCGACAATCAATTAGCGGGAGACTGGTAGTCTTCAGAGGTTCGACAAAAGCGTAGCTAATATGTGGATTTATTTTCGACTTTGCTCATTTCCGCCAGATTTGAAGAAACGCAAGGTTATCGATCCAGTCTCTCCATCTTCGAAGATAAGGAAGAGGAAGCGGCCCAATAAAGGCCATATCAACGCATTATTGATATCCTTAGAGCTGTCGACTCTGTCGACCTCTATCGATTCTGCATTATCACAGAAACAATCCCTGCCTTCAAATGACTCTGCCTCAACGAGCCCCGACGCTGCAACAGCTCTCAGGTCAGAGAGAGGAGAAGGAGAAGAGGAGAGGATATCTACGGTCTGTCTGTCTGTCTCTCTCTGTATTGACGCTTTTTGACCCCCAGAACATTTAACGATGAGTTGGGAGTTGTGGAATGATATTGCGCTACACGTTGTATGTTGTTCTTCCATCCTTTTGATTACATGTGTGTTTCTCATGTAGCTTAGCCTCGAAATATGTACTTTATGCATAGGTAAGCGTCACAACCTCCCAACACAGGACCCCTGATAACCCTCAATGGCAAATCTGTTCAAGTTCTCAGGTGGGATACACGTACGTTCCCAGTCTTTTATTTCCTGTCCACCAAGTAAATCCCTTACTGTAGGCTGAGAATATAAATTACTGTTAGTCACTCATCGTGAGTCGTGACCAGAAATTCCGGACGCAATTTTCCAGAGCCGTTTTCCGGTGCATCCGATCAGGGCCTAAATAAGCTGGGGCTCATCTGGAGCTCAGGTTAAACCTATAGATTCGATGTCTGGTTTATCCCAGGACCTACGGAGCTTCCGCTGAGGGTGAACTCTCGCGCAATATTGACTCGCTTGCTCCACGGACTGCCCAGGGTCGACAGGGTCGACTTACGCTGATCCGACGTGTCCCTGATGTGTACCAGCTCCAAAGGTATAAATACAACGTGAAGTCGTCTTTGCTCCAACATTCTTTGCCGGTCAAAGAAAGCTCTTCCAAACCACCTGTTTCGGACATATCCCCCAACCCTCTCCTTTACATGCGTTCTAATCTCGCTTTGGTTTTTGTTGCATTTGTTTCTGCCGCTTATGCGTCTCCAGTAACCGTGATTAACCTCTCATCTTATAAAGATGGTCGAAGTTTTCTAATATCTTTTGTCCGTGCTCCGCAGATCGAAGACCCACTCGTATTGGTAGCTCGCGGAGACAGAACAAAGATACGTCCTGACGGACCTACAGCAGTCCGCACGGTCCCCATAACAGTAAACATGCTTCACCAAGCGGACCAGGCGATTCGGGACAGGGTTAAGCAGACCGTAACGCACTGGCGGCAGCATACGAACCCAGGGCAGAATTTTATCGTGGTGGTCAATAATGGTCAAGGAATCGACGACGACGCACGGTTCAGAATTTCAGGTGTGGAACCTTGTCTGCCTCGTGACTGTGAGGGTCTCTACAATGAGCCTCACACGGTTATAACTAAGGCTGGGGAACCTGCGTGGATCGTTCGTGCCAATGGACAAGTTCATGATGTATAAGACGCGCCGGCCGCTCAATATATAGTTTCCTAGGATACAAACGTGCTTGTTTTGTAATGAACAAGCTTGATAGCCCGTGACTTCGTCACGGGGTGTACGCTTGGTCGGCGCTTTGCGCCTCCTTACTACCAAGTCGGTGCTTCGCACCTCCATAAATCAAATAATAATATATTTTTATTTTCATATATAAATGCAATACATTTAACTAAGAACACTGGATATACACTTGGTTGGCGCTTTGCACCTCCATAAATCAAATCATGATATACATAACTAAGGACACTTTAGTAACACCTCAGGATAGACAATGTTCACTGTTGAACAGTCTTCATTATCTTAAGAAAAAAAAACACATTTAATAACTTAATGATATACAGAAGATCAATCACACATACCTTCTGGAAACAGCACTTTTACTCCAGACTTACTTGTACTTCGAGATAGAGCAACATAAAGCTGCCCATGGGTAAATACTGGAGTTTGAAGGTTCAATCCCACTTGCTTCACTGATTGACCTTGGGATTTATTGATAGACATTGCAAATGCCAAACGGACTGGAAATTGTCTTCTTTCAAATATAAACTGGCGAGGCCCAACAGTAGGCATTTCAGGGTCACCTTCACTTTGCCGCTTGAGCCCAAGAGATACAAATGCAAATGCGGCATTGTATGTACGAATATTTGATAAGAAATGCTTTGAGTCATGATCATCACCATTGTACAATCTCTTCAGCTCTATAGGAGGAGACTGTAGTAGGGGAAGCTCAATATTTCCAGACTTGCAGCATGCACCATATTTAGGATTAATAGCAGAGGAATTTGATAACCTCTCAGAATTCCAGTGTAAAGCATGGCATGAGGGACAGGGTTTGTCCATAGCACCCAGGTCAAAACTATGATATAAATCATTGTCTACTACAGGCCTCAAACCCAGAGGCACCTCAACCTGAGGCACTTGATGGATTTCATGTTCATGATTATTCAAGTTTTGAGCCTCCTCCTGATGCTGTTCATCTTCCTGTGCATGAATTCTATCCACCTGAATGTTATGATCTCTATGTATGATTTCCTCATCAGGAGTACCATGTCCAGGACTCTGAGGAAGTTCATCATCATACTCCTGAGCATTATGATTAACTTGAAACCTGTCAGGGAGTTGAGAAAGAGCAGGAGGAGGGGGAATATTCTGAGGGGCAATAATAACTGGTAAACCTCTACCCCTACCTCTGCCAGGATATACAGGATGTGCTGGAGCAGCTGCAGCCAATGCTCGAAGAGCATTTTGGGAAAGTAAAGGGAGAGGTTCAATCTTTAAAAAAAAATGTTATAAAAAAATCACAGGCACATTCAATACGCACATTTGCACGGCGACCACGCACAGGCTGCAGTGGAGGCAAAGCTCTAAGTTGAGCTGCAATACCTGGGGTTAACTGAAAGGCCTGGCCATTATGTTGAACTGGTTCAAACACAAAAGGGTCATCATCATTCTGAGAAGGGGGAGGGGGAGGAACAGAAGGAAGCCTGTAATTATTTTGGGGAGGAGTTTGATGTAATAAAAATGGAATGGGAGGACCCCTGCCTTGAGATTGAGGAGTCCGGCGATGCTCAGGACTATTCAATACTCTCTGAGCTTGTAAGCGACGGCGTTCAGCATCTCTTTCTCGCTGTGGAGTAGTTGGAGGTGAAACCCTACAATTGAAATCATAAAAATGGTATAATAACAGATTAAAAATACATACATCAAAAAGGCAGTCTTTAAACAGTATAAAAAACACAATGAAAAAGGCAGGGGGGATATTTTACATATCTTCTGCAACCATATTTAACAGTACCAAAGCATGTTTCAGGCATGTTTAAAATGCGGCCTCAAACTCGAACAGGGACCGGCTGCGCCGGTCCAAAAAGGACCGCTTGTTGATTTGTAAGATTATCTAATATTACAAATCACCTTCCCAAAAAGGACGGGCGCCTGACGGCGCCTAACGGGCGGCTAAGCCGCCTTAATTTCATATATAGGAATATAGGAATATATATAGGAATATAGGAATATAGGAATATAGGATTCTATTCGTTCGCGAATACTTTCTGAATTTCACGTTTATGTAAATCGTCGAAACTTCAATTACAAAAATCTAAACTTGACCTGTGCGACTTGACCACTCTGTCGTACGCCTCATTGAGGCACGACGTAGGAATAACCTCTATTTCTGGGACAATGCCTTTCTCTCCACAGCAGTCGAGCTACGAGGGTCTCATACAAGGCTCTTGATTCTGCAATGGAGAGACCGAGCGAAGGAAGAGAGAGAGGAGGAGAAGGGGAGAGGACATCTATGGTCTCTCTCCCTTCCTCTCGATACTGTCGCTTTTTGGTCCCCGGAACTTCTGACGATGACTTGGGCGTTGTGGAATAATATTGCGCTACACGTTGTATGTTGTTCTTCCATCCTTTTGATTATATGTGTGTTTTCTTATGTAGCTTAGCCTCGAAATATGTACTTTATATAAGTATACCTTTTAAGTGTTTTTTCTTTCTGCGGATCAATCGCGACTGACTGGCCAGTTCGAGTGAGTCAAGGTATCGGGAGGCAAGGGTCGGAGGGGATAAGAAATCTTTGAAATTTTTGGGCTGATGTAGTATGCCAATTCGCCAAATTTTGACCCAGTCAAAACCGGAAGTCCGATGCCAATTTCCAAACCACCGAAAAAGCCCTATTGGAAAAATGTATGATGCTTTTAGCCGAATTCTGGGAGATTTTGGGTGGCCATGCGCACAGACTGTTTACCTACAAGCGAAATTGGTTTCAAAGGATGAAAAAATAAACTACGGATAAAAAGTTATCAGTTTGTGTACCACCTTCGTTTCAGATAACAAGTAGCGCTCAAAAGATAACAAATAGCGCCGTAAGCGCCAAGCGGTCTTTGAAGCCCTCCTGACTAGATATTGAGCTTTCTGGGGGTAATATAGCAACAATTTATCATAGACTTGTCATTTTAGCGAATACCAGCTCGAGTGGGCAAAAACTACAAGTGGAGGTGATGCAGAGGGCTCACCGAAAAAAACCGGACGCCGTGTCCAGAGTCGTTTCCAGTGCCGTTTCCGGTGCATCCGATCAGGGCAAGTTAGGCCTTCATCCTCATCCTCAGTTTAACCCCTGATACACTGGTACGCAGGTCATGTATAAATACAACGTAAAGTCGTTTTTTCTCCAACATTCTTTGCCGGCCAAAGAAAGCAAAATTCGATAAACCTGTTTCGGGCATACTTCCCAACCCTCTTATAAAGATGGTCGGAAGTTTCTAATATTTTTTGTCCGTGCTACGCAGATCGAAGACCCACTCGTATTGGTAGCTCGCGGAGAACCAACAAGGATACGTCTTGGCGGACCTATAGAAGTCCCCCAGGTCACCATAACAGTACACATGGTTCATCGAACGAATCAGGCGACTCGAGACAGGGTTAAGCAGACCGTAACGCATTGGCAGCGGCATACGCACCCAGGGCAGTATTTTAACGTGGTGGTCAATAATGGTCAAGGAATCGGCGACCCCTGGTTCAGAATTTCAGGTGTGGAACCTTGTCTGTCGAGCCATGATCACTGCGTAGGGCGCGACAATGAGCCTACGCGTATATTTATGACTCAAGGGGTGCGTACGTGGGCCGTTTATGCCGATGGACGCGTTCAAGTTGATGATCTACAAAACGCGCTGGCCGCTAAATAAATAGTTTCCTGACATAAAAACGTGCTCAAACTTGTAATGAATCCTATTCGTTCGCGAATACTTTCTGAATTTCACGTCTACATCGTCGAAACTTCAATTACAAATCTAAACTTGACCTGTGCGACTTGACCACTGTGTCGTACGCCTCATTGATATACGATGCAGGGATAACCTCTATTTCTGGGACAACTTTGGCTTTCTCTCCACAGTAGTCGAGCTAGCCTGTGGACCGAGCTCCTTTTTGGATTCTGTCTGAGAAAGACGTTAACTTCGGATCTTCCTGGACCAGCATTCCAGTGATTTCAACGGCGGGTACTGGTGCTGCTTTAAACAACAATATCGAGTCTTGAAAGGTTCAGGACGAACGCGTGATCCACGACAAACGCAGCTGCTCTGAGTCCGAAGAGGTAGGATACCAGGAATATAGCAGCGGTGGGCTGACCCGAACGCTGCCTAGTTCAATGATCAAGTCAAATGTAATGCGGATGCACGGACTCGTACATGCCACGCACGTAGCGCGATGCCCGATCCTCCCAAGTTGGTTTGTAGTACTCGACGGACTCGAGAGATATGTGAAAGGAATGTTCAAATGGGACTTGGTATGACCACTGTTGAATTTTCTTGGTTTCAGCTTTCCGTCAAAGCTATATAAGTAGTAGTACACTCTAGCTCATAAAGTAGTCACGAACAACGAATAATAGAAGATCGTCGTATCATCGTGATATATTATGCAAAAATGGGAGAGGGGGAAAGTGCTATAACTGGGATGCCAATGCCGACGCGAGAGGAAAAAAAAAGTCCCAAATCAGATGAATCAACGGGGTGAGGTGGTTGTGGTCGTGGTCCAAAGACAAGAAAAGGATATGAAAGTGACCACTATTAGTCCCATAGGCGTGCGATGGGTATCAAGAAATCCAAAAAATAATCGAATGAAGAAGTGCGAAGAGGGTTTGTGAAAGGAAAGTAAAAAAATCCATGTCCATGCACCTTCTACCGCCTCGGATAACTCTCATAGACCCCCTCCCTCTCATTCCGATCATCTTCATCCCCTTCAAGAACAGCTCTCCTAGAAATCATACTCCCCCCATACGAAGACCCAGCGTTATATACCGACCCAGGATGACCACTGGTTGCTCCTCCTCCCCGCCCGACATAATCATCACTAAAAGGATCGCCGCCATTCCGGCTACTTGCATTTTCATTAGAATGGTAAGTGATATAACTCTTCTCCCCACTCGTCCTGCCAAAGCTCCTGCTCAAGGACCGATCGGTCTGTTCACTTTGTCGACCACGACCGTTCGAAGGGGCGTTAGGGTTGGTATGAAGAACTCCCCCTCCAGTGTCGGTATTAACAGCACGAGAACCAGGACCAACATCGGAGATTCCGGCGTCAAGTTTATCGGCAGCAGCTGTCGCAGCTGCTATGTCGCCTATACCCGTTCGTGTGCCCCAACCAGTCTGCAATGAGGAAAGTTAAAGTTAGAAAAGTAAAGTAAAACGTAAAAAAAAAAAAAAAACTTACCTCATGTAACGTACACAGCGCATAAAGTTTCATAATCGCAAAATAGTAGCCAAACGCTATGAACGCCGGGACATACACGATGTCCTGGGGCCGGTACCACAGGTGCGGTAAGAGTTTGGCCGTACGCGTTGCAAGAAGCCAGACGAGATACGAGAGGAGGATGTTCCTGGTACATAGGAGAAAAAGTTAGATCGGAGCGGATACAGAGAGGGGGGGGAGTGTCGAAACGTACCACCACGGTAGATGATAGCCCCCGCTATCGGAAGGTATTGTACTCTTGTATACGAGATAGGCGACCAAACAAGGTCCGGCTAGTAGCGTAAACGGATTGAATAATTTATCGACCTAAATCACCACCAATCAGAAGATGGTTCGCGCAAAAGCCATGAAAAACCACATACCATCGTATACGCAACGTATGGATGCTTGGTCCAGATATCCCTCTCCATAAATAAACTCCTCAAATCGCTTCTCCATGTATTCCGCGTCCACCTCAGAACCTGCTTCAGGAACCTCCAATTAGGCTTCATCGTGCTCAACAGCTCAGCCTCTTTACAGCATTGAACGTAAGTCCCCCAGCCGTTTCGAACCATCCATCTCGTCAAGAATTTATCGTCACCAGAGTTGAGTTGATATTTCCCTAACCAATAGTCATGCGTGAAACCGTGAAGAAAAGCGGGGTCTTTAAGGATGATAGTGCGGTATGCTGCTGTGCGACCACTGAGACAAGGGATACCGCCATCTATATGAGTGGAACAACTGATTTCGATGTTGCGGATTGAGAGACGAAAAGCGGCAAGGGTTTCCCAAACGGTCAATTTGTTCCCGACGGGTTTGACTCGTTGACTGGTACCGACACCCCCTATGCTTTGGTCCTCGAAGCATGCGAGGACGTAGGGAAGGAGAGTGGGTGGCCAAATGGCATCATCGTCGCTGAAAACTGTAGTACACCCAGCAGAATATTTAGGAGGCAAAAAAATTTAAAGTAATAATCGCAGACTCACCGATGATATCCGTGCTCGTATTCCTTATTCCCTCCGCCATCTGCAACCTTTTGTTCGCGAACGGGACCGTCAAGACTTTTATCCTCTCCGGGTCAACAGCGTTCGCCAAATCCTGTAAAGGACCAAACATCTTTTCCTCGGTGATGATGAGAATTTCTTTCGGTTTTCCTACGAGCCAACTGCGTGCCGCCTCCTTGAACTCTTCGCCCGCGTCGATGGTGGGTACAATGATGGTGACATCTTCACTCGCAATGTAAGTTGGGTTGTCGGGGATGGGGACTGGGCGATAGGTGAATGCTGCAGCCAGACGAATACAGTACCATAGGTAACGGTAAAACCTGATTTTTGTATGAATGAATTCAATGACAGGAATAGAAATTCAATTTTGATACCCAATTACACCGAACGGTACGACTGAAATTGAAAAAAAAAATTTTAGCTTTTACCTTCACTTGGCCAGATAATTTGGTACTCACATACTGGAAAGTTATCCGCCGTCAGGTAGAGCATTGCGGGTGGGGCAGGTCCCAACGACCGCAGTCGATGATGATGGTAAAAAAGGTACCAGCTGGAGTCAGGTGACCCGGTTCGCGAGTAGGATTCCGAAAGGTGACATTTGATCTTTTCCCTCAACCACTCACGCTCGGCCATATCCTCGGGGTTAGGTCTAAGGTTTCCACCGAGCTCCCACCAGCCACCGTACGTGACTTACTCAGCTCATTTCGAGATTGAAAAAACGATGATGTATGAAATTACATCGTCAACCTCGAAATGGGTTCTGGAAGCTGGTTAAAACCCGAGCCCGGAGCCAACTCGCCAGCAGCAGTTTCGACCACAATAACCTCAGCGACCTCATCTTTCAATGTCGAAGAAAATTCTAGTCATAGGAGCCACTGGCTCCCAAGGTATACCCGTTATCACGTCTCTACTTGAACCAGATGAAACAGGGAATCCCTCCCCATATTCCGTTCGAGTACTCACCCGGAATCCAGAGAGCAAAAAGGCCAAAGTTTTGGCCTCTCTTTCTGGTGTTGAAGTAGCCAAAGGTGCGCGTCGTGTCGTTCCATTCTCCTCGTATTTATCCAGGCAATCCTTGGGCCCAACAGGAGACTTTGAGGACCTCGCGACTCTCTTACCAGCCATGCAATCCTGCTACGGTGTATTCGCAAACACAGATACAACAGCTGGAGGAGAAAAGGAGGAAATATACGCTGCAATAAAGATGTTCGAACATGCTCATCGAGTCGTAGGTCTGAAACATTTTCTCTGGAGCAGCCTGGACTATGGATACAAAGTTCGTGTCTCTTCAAACATTATCTAACGACCATCTCTCCCTCACAAATCCTCTACACGCAGCTCGGAGGATTTGATCCACAATACGACGCTCCGCACATGACCTCCAAAGGCATCGTTGCCGATTTCTTGCGGTCTCAGACATCAGATCCGGATCCTAGGGGGAAAGCTTTAACGTGGACAATTTTGACTACTGGTCCGTATATGGAGAATCTAGGTGGCGTGCGTACTGCGTTACAGATCCTCTGCCCCTCTTTCGGTTTCTTATTTGTCTCTTAGTACATGCTTGGTACCCGCCCGACCGTCGATTCTGCGCAAAACGGCACTGTTACCGCCGCTCAAATCCGGGAGAAAGATACTCATAAGTCGGAGCCTTTGATATTCGACATTCCCACTCGGAATGGACACATTCCTATGATTTCCCTGGACGATCTCGGGTGGTGGTCGAGATATATCTTCGATCATCCTCCTCAAACCTCTGGGAAGGAATTAAAAGTTGCTTCAGAGTGGATAACGATGGATGAAGTTGTGGAAACGTTTGTAAGAGTTACCGGTATGTCTGGCTCTATTTTTACCTCTTGTTATCCGTTACGCTAACGCCAACTCATTTTTTTCTCTCCTCCAAGGTATTCCTGCCATCCGTGCAAAAATCCCAACAGAAGAATTTTGGTCCTTTCGTTCATCCTTCCCGAGTACTCGAAGAAAGACTTTCGAAGGGATGTACAGCGTATGGAGAGACGATCTCCTCACTCGGGACATGGACTGGGTAACCAGCGTCTACCCGCATAGAACGACACTGGAAAAATGGCTCCGGGAAAGAGAGTGGAAGGGAGAGTGGGTGGTGTATCGGGATGATTCTGAAAGCGGGAAAACGCGTGATCCGAGGTGGATGGGGAGCGAGGCTGAGGAGAGGTTGTTTGGAGATGTCTAAGATGAGATAGATCTGGGAAGGTGAGGAGCCCTCTACACGGTCTGAGTATGTGTATTTCGTATCTGATTGGTGCGTAACTGGATTTTCCAGAAGCTACTCTATTTCAATTACTCCATCCTCATCGATGGATCCTGCCTCCCTCAAGCACGTATCTTTGAAGTTCGGGTACAGTATACTCTATAGTTGGTCATTTACTTGTTGATTCCCACTGTCAAAAAACTCCGAAATATAACTTGGACAGAACGGTGATGGATTAGATTTTATATTACAAAGGCCCAGGGTTCTCGAAATAAGTAGGTTCTGACAGCCCCGGTTAAATACTGGAATCCTTATATCCGCAAGGTATCCCATCGATATGCACTACCACTCCATTGCCCCCCTTTTCCAATGCCGAAGAAGATCCTGGTTATCGGAGCTACAGGCTCCCAAGGTATTCCCGTTATCATGTCCCTCCTTGCCGCAGACGAAGCCGGGAATCCTTCTCCATATTCCGTTCGAGTGCTCACTCGGAACCCATCGAGTCAGAAGGCAAAAGTGTTGGCTTCTCTTCCTGGTGTTGAAGTCGTCACAGGTATACATCTTCCTGCTTACTTGGCCTAACTTTTCCATTCGTGCTTACTATTGACTTTAACACTCTCCCTCTTCTCAGGCGACTGGGATGACCCAGAAACACTCATTCCAGCTATGCAATCCTGCTATGGGATATTCGCAAACACCGATACCTTGGTGTACGGTGTACCGGGAGAAATATATGCTGCTATAAAGATGTTCGAATATGCTCATCGAGTCGAAGGGATGAAGCATTTCCTTTGGAGTAGTCTGGATTATGGGTTCAAAGTCCGTATAGCCCCAGAATCTACAAACTCTGTGCCTTTTCATCAGTACGCATATGCTCACAAATGCTACACAGTTTGGAGGATATGATCCTGAATACGGCAACGCTCCGCATTTGAACGCAAAAGGCGTCGTTGCTGATTTCTTACGATCGCAAGCATCCGACGCAGATTCTGCAGGGAGAGGTTTAGCGTGGACGATTATGACTACTGGTCCGTATATGGAGAATCTAGGTGGTGTACGTATTTCCTAGAGCATTCCCTTGCCCCCTCCTCCTTTTAATTTAGTAACGTTCGCGTTTTTTTTAGTACATGCTAGGTGCTCGCCCCACCATTGACTCTGCAAGTCAAAATGGAACGGTTGCGCTTTCCGAAGTTGAACATAGAGATCCCAGTAACCCATTAGTGTTCGACATTCCTACTAAGAACGGGCACATTCCGATGATATGCCTCGATGATCTCGGATGGTGGACTAGATACATATTCGATCATCTTCCTGAAACTTCTGGGAAGGAGTTAAAATGTGCCTCAGAGTGGATCACGATGGATGAAGTTGTAGATACGTTTGTGAGAGTGACAGGTGAGTTTTTCTATTTTATCAGCTAGTGAAAATAATGATCAATACGCTTCACTCATTTACGATTTCTCTTCTTTCTGCAAGGTATACCCGCTATCCGAAAACAAATTTCATTAGACGAATTCTGGTCTTACCGGCCAGAGTCTTTCCCCGCCTTTCGCAAAAAGATCTTTCAGGGGATGTATAGCATATGGAGGGACGACCTCCTCACTCGAGATATGGAATGGATAAAAAAGACTCATCCCAATAGGTATTCGCTGGAAAAGTGGATTAGGGAGAGAGGATGGAAGGGGCAGTGGGTCCCGAGTCGGTATGGGGAGCCTCGTGTTCCGAGTCTTAAGTGGTTCGGAAGTAGGGCAGAGGAGAAATTATTTGCGACTGCTCCACTGGATTCCTAAGCAGAATTTTTGTGAGGTCCACTGGAGGGGGAGTAGTATGTTCCGATGTATGTTCATAGATGTGTTTCTTACATTCGACATAGAAACAGGATATTTATTGGCGCATAATCACTACTAAGGATAGGATAGGATATGGGTCGAAAGCCTGAGTGCGTTCGCATGAGCTGTGACCTACAGCCACTGAACGCAATCATCACGGGCCGGGTGTCCGAATATTTACTTACCGGACAATTCTTACAGAATTCTAACGGCTCGGATGTGGAACATCATCCTAAATATACGGGCTCGTGAGTCCATTTTAGTAGGAGCAAATTTTCATTTTCTCATGGTGGTGACTACATACATCATCCAAAATAGGGTATGTAGTAATCGTTGGAGCTGGCGGCCGCTTCCCACTTGCACTGCGACTTCTTTAGTTTATTGCATAGAACAAACCGCGGTTGAGATTCCATGCAGTATACCCGAAAAGCATAGAACCCTGAAAAAAATTGGGTGGACTCCGGTTAAATCCCAAAGCACCTTCCGATATCTTTATAGAGACAAAAAATCTCATTTCATCCACCAACTGTCCACTGCGCTTCACCCAACTCAATGTCGAAGAAGATTCTGGTCATCGGAGCTACAGGCTCCCAAGGCATCCCCGTCGTTATGTCCCTCCTCGCCCCAGATGAGGAAGGGAATCCATCTCCATATTCTGTTCGCGTGTTCACTCGGAGTCCAACGAGTGAAAACGCCACAGTTTTGGGCTCGCTTCCAGGCATCGAAGTCGTCAAAGGTATAAGCAGACTTGTACTGACCTACACCCATAAATACACTTATCATTCTCCACAGGCGACTTCGGCAACCTCGAAACTCTTATCCTAGCGATGGAATCTTGCTACGGGATATTTGTGAATACGGATACCCTGATATATGGGGAGATGGGAGAGCTATACGCCGGAATCAAGATGTTTGAAGCAGCTCATCGAGTGGAAGGGCTCAAACATTTTTTATACAGCGGTCTGGATTATGGGTACAAGGTCTGTTGCTCATGATGCGCTACTATCCGTCTTCAAAATGCGCATATGCTCACATATACACACAGCTTGGAGGATATCAACGCCAATACAGCAACGCACCGCATTTAAACGCCAGAGGCGTCGTGGCCGAATTCATTAAATCTCAGCCATCAGACTCGGAGCCCGCAGGCAGAGGGTTAGCATGGACAGTAATGACCAGTGGTCCGTATCTGGAGAATCTCGGTGGCGTGCGTAAAAAAAAAACTATGTTGCCTTCATTCAAGTCGTTCGATTCCTTATTTCTTCTTCTTAGTATATGCTAGGTGCCCGTCCCAATCAGAACGGAACCGCTAATGATCCGAACGAACCGCTGATATTTGACATTCCTACCAAGAACGGACATATCCCAATGATGTGCCTCGACGATCTCGGATGGTGGTCGAGATACATATTTGATCATCTCCCGAGACCTCTGGGAAAGAATTAAAAGTCGCTTCAGAGTGGATCACAATGAATGAGGTTGTGGAAACATTTGTTCGAGTTACTGGTATGTTTTTTTTTTTGCTTTTCTCACTCAATCATCTTGGCCGATGCTTCAAGTTACTTCTTTTCACAATTTTCTCTCTCGCTAGGTATTCCTGCCATCCGCAAACAAATATCGGTTGATGAATACTGGTCTTACCGCCCCGAATCTTTCCCTGCCTTTCGTAAAAAGATTTTCGAAGGAATGTACGCTGTGTGGAGGGATGATCTCCTCACTCGAGATATGGAGTGGATAAAGAAAATACATCCTCGCAGGTATTCGTTAGAAAAGTGGATTAAAGAGCGAGGGTGGAAGGGAGAGTGGGCAGGGAAACGACACAGTGGAGACCCTCGTGTCGCAACCCTGAAGTGGTTTGGGAGCAGAGCAGAGGAGAAGTTGTTTGCGAACGCTCCAGGGTTCTAAGTAGGGTAAACTTCCGTCTCTGTATCCCATGATACAGAGAACACAAATGTATATGTCTGTAATTGTATTTGAGTATTGATACAAGTTGAACCAAAGATTTGAAGTGCCGGGGGGACAAGTGCCACAAAACATGAACCTCAAGATTCAGAAACGTCCCCGTTGCCTGGATGCCATGTGAGTTAAGCATAGCCGAGCCGACAGCCCGCGACCCAATACTGGATATCAGGCTAAAGCGGGCGGGGCTGATGCCTTCGAGCCAGTCCTCTTGGGCTTTTTGACCAAAGTGTTAGACGTCTATCAGACAGATATTCGGAAAGGTATTGTTAAGTACTATTATACTATGCCGAAATGGCAGTCGAGGGTTGGTTAAGGACCAAACATTAGAGTTATCATAGAAAACTGTTGTATATAGATAAATAGATATTGTACGCGGCAAAGGTCCCAAGAAGGATTTGGCAGGAATGGTGGAGCCGTCCCAGGATCCCGGGCTCGTTGTGTGCCGCTATGTACGCTACCGCCCAATACACCTACGATACGAATAGACTGAATGCCGAACTAGCCTGAGAGCCGCTACTCCAATGGCCGGAAGCAGCGCGGATGAAGGGAGGCCACAGCTGTTAGGAACCGGGATGAGGGGAAGGGTGTAACCTTTACAACAGAGAGTATGTGATCGAAGTTCAAGTCGGTTGCGCTAGCTTCTCGCGGCGACCACCACTGCCACTCTCCGACTCAGTGATCCCCCATGAGTGGCGCGTAACATGGACATAACCGGCCCAGGAGCTGGCAGTCGGATGACTAGGTGTCATAGTACAGTTCCACAACCCTTAATCCCAAGCCTGGAAATAGCTAAACTGTGACTGCCATTGGAGACAAGTCTTCGCTGGGCCACTGATTCAAGAACGAAGTGTGGAAATATTGTGCCATTCCAATAAAGAGTCAGTAAAACGACTACTGCTACTGAAAACAAACAAACTTTGTCACCAGGCTGAATACAGTGACTGATCGACAATTGAAATAGATAGAAGAAAAATGAAATGGTAGCATTACTACGTCGCCACATCAAACACACTCAAACACACGCCACGTTACCATTACTGTCACCCATAACCACACATTCAGGTGGCACTCTTTTCTGCAACAACAAGGTTTTAAGGCTTGAGCGCACTGGATTCAAGGAAGTGTTCAAGTGTTACCTGGAGAAAATTCTCGTCTCCGTTACTATCCGGAAGGGAAGAAGGGTTGAAATCTCCGAGTCCAACTCGAGCCTGGGCCTGGTCATGAATAAGTTGAACCTCATGCCACCCCTCAGGCTTTTGAAGGGGAATAGTGCCAGCCAAAACATTGGCAGTAAAGAGACTGAAGAATAAGGCACGAATAGCAAGTGAAAACTGCTGCATAGTAGTACGTAGTGAGTACGTCCAAGAAGAAATCCTAGACTGCTTCGCTTTTAAAGCTCAGGCCCATACCTGAAATTATTCTTGAACTGCCTAGATACCTCAGTGTCTTGATTTTTAACTGATATCAAGCCGCGATCCATCGAGTTCTAGTAGATGATCAGAGTGGCATTGCATGTACTACGTGGTCAGATTTTCGGAAGATGGTCAGAATCTAAGCTCTAGAGCTCCAAGACTTGAGTCGGACTCGGATACTAATGGGAGTGAACATGCCGCGCGCGTTGAAGTCACAAACTTCTTGCCAAACGTTCATAGGAGCAAGTAATAAGTTTTCCGATATCATTGTCCTTCTGCTTTTGCTTCAGGCTGATATTGCACGAAGCTTATTAAAGCTTCAGCCTGCATCCTGGGCATGAAGCAGCATCATGATCGGGAGTTGTGCGAGAGTTGCGCATCCCACTTGGTCCATCTGATGTTCAATAATTGACAATGACATGTGATCGTTTCACAACGATCACGCTCAATTATGTAATTTGATCCGTTGCCGTCGAATGTCGTCTCGCTTCGGTTTGTATCCCTTCGTATCGTCGACGTCGACTTACTACATACCTCAAGATACCGGGGAACTCTGATGCAAATTCTTTTCCCGCTTTCACATTACAAGATTCTTCAAAACAATCATAGTATTGATGGATGCTGGGCACATGCCTGTCTCTTGTCTATTCTTGAGCGCTCAGGATGCCGCTCTCGGGGATCGGTAGCCCCTTCAGCCCCCTGCGTCTTACTCTCAGCGGATAGGGATGTGTCGTTTCGAGTGTAGAGCGGAACGGAAGATCGGCGAAGCGGGGATTCATTCGCCTTTGCTTTTGCTTTGGCGAAATCACAGGGCAAAAAGGTGCGGTAGACTCAATTCTGGTGGTCGGGCATGATACACCGCCCTAACATAACATAAGTGTAAAATGGACAGGTTCGTACTGAATTGAATCCGCTCACGTTGGGGCCAAATCTGTGAATAGGGTGTGTGAATAACGACGGGGAAAGTACAGCGGCCGAGTGTTCGGTTACCCTGTCCATTCCAATCCTCTTTTCCTTTTACTTCTGCTATACACACGTTCCTTTCACTATACCGCCCCAACCTCCATTCTTTATCCCAAGATGATGCGCCAAGCAAAGGGCACATACTTACCTTTACCCATTCAACAAACAGACAGACCTCCGTCGTCGCCGCTCGTTGAAACTTTCAGTCCGCGAAGCAAGTTCGCTTCCACCCCGGGGATGTACAGTCAGTATACGAATTGGTCCCATAAGTCTTGGAAATCTGAAATCACTCCTCAGCTGCTCCGAATTCACCACATCACTATTCATACGCTTCTTCCAGGCCGTCGTCATCGTCCGATAGCTCGATATCAGGGCCTGCTAGTTCAATTTTGTCAAGAGGTGATTCTCATGTGAGTGAGCGTCATTCCGTCGGTCCTGTGCAGTCTTCTCTACCTCTTTTGCTTTTCCAAGTACGATCCACAAGTATGGGACGCCAAAATTCTCGCCAGCTATCCCGAAGCGGATGACAGCCTGCATAACCCCAACCCACGACAACGTCTTTCGCGCGGACATATATTCACCGTTCGCGGTATAGCCAATTTAGGGTGTATCTTGATTATGGTGTTGTGTATCGTCGGGTTATTGTGCGTCGTGTTTTACATTGTCGTTTGACCGCTCATCCTCATTTGAAAAAAAAAAAAGTGTTGGGTATCCCGTAATTAACTTTGCCATGTCACCACCGCACACCAAATCGTTTGGAGTTAACGCAACTGGCCAGGTGTGTTCCCCATTCATCTCCGATAAACCGCTTCCAACTTCCAGATTGCTCAAACCCGTGCTCAGATACCACAACTCATAGGCAACTGGGGCCTAATAGACACCGAAACACCCCAAGACGCACATGTATTTACCTCCTTTATGGATGGATCAGATTGGCAGTTGGTGTTTAGCGACGAGTTCAATACGGAGGGGAGGTCTTTTTATCCAGGAGATGATCCATATTGGGAGGCCGGTGCGTACTTACGAGTTTCTTTTCTCACTTCTACATGCTGAATGCATCCTCTCTCTCTCTCTCTCTTTCTGCGTCAAATAGCCGACTTGCAGTATTGGGCGGTAAGTTTCACATCCTTCCTCCTTCCCACCTCTTCCCTCCCCGTTTATCCAAATAACCAAAGAAAACTTAAACTTACTTGCTCTCTCTCTCACTCTCTAGACTGGTAACATTAACTGGTACTCCCCTGACGCGATCACGACCCGAAACGGCTCTCTCGAAATCACCTTCTCCAAGGAAGAATCTCACGGACTGGATTATAAAGGTGGAATGCTGGCTTCGTGGAACAAGTTTTGTTTTACGGGGGGATGGTGTTGGCTAGTGTGACGTTGCCAGGGAAGAATAATGTATCTGGCCTTTGGGTGAGTCATTGAAACGGGAGACGTTCCTTTCCTATTTTTAAAAAAAAATCATTGAAGTTCTTTCTTACTTTCTTTCTGTTTTTGGTTTTAAGCCTGCAGTGTGGACGTTGGGTAATTTGGGTAGAGTTGGGTATGGGGCTACATTAGAAGGAATGGTCAGTTATCTTTTTTTTTTTTTTTTTTCGTTCCCTTCTCCCCTCCTTGCTGACTTCTGTCGTAACAGTGGCCATACAGCTATGATACATGCGATGTCGGTGCAGTCGCCAATCAGTCCTTAAACAACCAACCACCCGCGGCTCATCAACAAGGTCCACACAAGAACGAGAGTATCTCCGGCCTACCCGGTCAGCGTCTATCAAGGTGCACATGTGCGGGGGAAGAACATCCAGGGCCGAAACATAAAGATGGGACGTTTGTTGGAAGGTCTGCGCCGGAGATCGATCTGTTTGAGGCACAGGTGGATGGGAAGCTAGGCGCTGTTTCGCAGAGTGGACAGTGGGCGGTGAGTGATCTACCTGGTTGGATCTCTTGGCAGAGGAATCGAAGGAATCGGAAACCTGATTTTTTTTCCTGATTTTTAGCCGTTCAATGATGCGTATCTGTTCAAGAATGATAGTACAGGAGTGGTGGTTGATGATCCTACTATCACCATACAAAATTCGTATTCTGGAGGACCTCTTCAACAGGCTACGTCGTTTGTATCAGAGACAAGTGCGTTTTTGTTGTTTCCCCCTCTCCGACAGGTTATTGACTTCTTATAAGATCAAATCTGCTATCAACTCAACGAAGAATGTTTCTCTACGTACGGAGTCGAGTACAAGCCTGGGTACGATGCCGATGGTGCTGTGAGTCATAGTAGGCTGTAGTGAATTCGGGATGCTAAACGTATCGGAAGTATATCTCGTGGATATCAGATAACAAGCAAACCTGGACGCTGAAAGCTGCCGGAGTTGGTGCAGATGATACTACGGAATTTCAGCGAGGCCTGTCTCGCAGGAGCCAATGGTACGTCCCATCTCTCTTTCATTTTACCTGTATTCACGATCAGTGCCCCGTCCCCCCGTTTTCGCAGTACCTCATAGCCAACCTAGGCATGTCCAGTGGATTCAACTTTTTAGATTTCGACCATCTCGAGTTTCCAGCTGTGATGAAGATAGATTGGATCAGGGTGTATCAGCCTTCAGGTTCGGTGAACGTTGGGTGTGATCCAAAAGGTTATCCGACGATGAATTATATTACAAAGCGAGTGTTTTTTTGTCTTTTTTTTTACCCCCAAGACCATGACTGACTAACCGACGTTCTTTCTAAATGTTTCTTTCACTACTTTAGTAATCTACCCGCGTACAGTAATCCCAATTTAACGACATGGACGCCTGGAACTGCAGGATATGGAAAAGGATTCCCGAAAAATAGTATAGTGGACAATTGTTAAAGGGAGAGAGGTATTATTATTATTTGCTATGTATATATTGTATTATATTGGACACGAAAAAGGTCTCGGAGACTCGAGAAGGGCATCGAAGTCTTGAGAAGGCTGGAGAAGGATGGGGCACTTTCCTTATTTGGAACAACGTGGCTATGCCTGCCTGCCTATTAATATTTTTTCTACGCGGCGTCTTCTGCACCTCTTTCTTTCTTTTTCAATTCCTTCCACCCTCATTGCTACTAAACTTTTAATAAATGGCCGTCGTCGGTGTTGATTTCGGTACACTAGCAAGTAAAGTGAGTCTTTGATGCTCTTGACCTGCCTCTTCTCGCTTTTTTCTGATTTTTGGGTTGTGTGTGGTACAGATTGGTGTCGCTAGACACCGAGGAATCGATATTATCGCTAATGAAGTCTCTAATCGAGCTACACCGTACGATATTTTGATTCCTTCTATTTCATGTAACAAGACCTGACGCGTATGATCTTGATTAGATCTCTTGTCGCCTTTGGTCCCAAGCAGCGAGCGATTGGTGAAGCGGCCAAGACTCAGGAAACGTCCAACTTTAAAAACACAATCGGTTCATTGAAACGTTTGGCGGGAAGGACGCTGAACGACACGGATGTGCAGAACGTTGAGAAAAAGTTTATTAATGCTGCGTTGGTCGATGTGCATGGAACGGTCGGCGTCGAGGTGCGTTTTTATTTAATTTTAATTTTTTTTGTTATCGATCACCTCGTGGAGCTCATCGCTGACCAACTTTTATCTGCTTTTTTTTCTTCTTTTCAAGGTGAATTATCTCGGTGAAAGACAAACCTTTTCATCAACACAGCTCGTAGCTATGTATCTTGGCCGGCTTCGCGATACGGCCAGTGCAGAGCTCAAGACTTCCGTGTCCGATATCGTGATTGCTGTACCGGGCTGGTTCACGGATACTCAGCGACGTGCGATCCACGATGCTGCTTCCATCGCCGGTCTCAACGTTCTCCGACTCATCAACGACACCACCGCCGCCGCTCTCGGATACGGTATCACCAAATCTGACCTTCCAGAGGCTGACAGCCCCAGACACGTCGCTTTCGTTGATATCGGACATTCTTCACTCAGCGTCTCCATCGTCGCTTTCTCCAAGGGCCAGCTCATCGTCAAATCCACCGCGTACGACCGCGATCTCGGCGGTCGAGACATCGACTTTGCGCTCGTCAAACACTTTGCCCATCAATTCAAGGAAAAATACAAAATCGATGTTCTGTCCAACCCCAAAGCCATCTTCCGTCTCACCGCTGCCACAGAAAAGCTGAAAAAAGTTTTATCCGCGAACGCCGAAGCTCCGCTCAACGTAGAGAGCATCATGAATGATGTTGACGCTGCGTCGAAATTGACTAGAGAGGAACTCGAAGAGCTTATCGCGGATGAACTTTCTCGCATCAGTGCACCCATCCAACGCGCTATTACTGATTCCGGTCTAACCCTCGAAGAGATCGAGGCTGTCGAACTCATTGGTGGATCCTCCCGGATCCCTGCTGTCCGGAACCGAATCGCAGCTTGTTTCCCTGGAAAGACACTTTCTACCACATTGAACCAAGACGAGGCTGTCGCTAGAGGAGCTACATTCTCGTGTGCGATGCTCTCTCCCGTTTTCCGTGTCAGGGACTTTTCCATCTCTGATATCTCTTCGTACCCGATTAAGGTTCAGTGGACACCGACGCTTACTGATCCGGAGGAAGATACCGAGTTGGTCGTGTTCAATCATGGCAATCCAATCCCGTCGACCAAGATCTTGTCGTTCTACCGGAAAGAACCTTTCGACATTGAAGCTGTTTATGCAGAACCTGCAAAGCTTCCTGGTAGTATCAACCCTTGGATCGCCAAGTTTACCGCGAAGGAGATCCCTCAGGTCGGTCAGGAACTTGCTTCCGGGGATGCGACACAGGTGAAGCTCAAGACGAGGTTGAATGCGAATGGAGAGCTGAGTTTCGAGAGTGCGTATGTTGAGACGAGGGAGGAGAAGGAGGAAGCTGTCGCTGCGCCCACTCCTGCGCCTATGGAGGGTGTAGAGGGCGCGGATGGTACCGCTGCTGCTCCTGCTGCTCCGCCAAAGAAGAAAGTCAAAGTCACGAAACATGAAGTCCGATTCGTTGTTGGCAATTCGGCGTTGGATAAGAGTCTGATCGAGACGTTGAAAGAGCAGGAGAATTCGATGTGGGAGAATGATAAATTGGTCAAGGATACGGAGGTTCGTTGTTTCTCTCTTTCTACTCCTGACAGGACCTACTAATTGAACTCTGTCTCTTACCCACTAGGACCGCAAAAACGCTCTCGAAGAATACATCTACGATACCCGATCCAAACTCGACGATCGCTACGCAGCTTTCGTCCAGCCCTCTGAGAAATCCGCTCTCCTCACCATTCTCTCCGAACAGGAAGACTGGCTATATACCGAAGAAGGCGAAGAAGCCACGAAATCAACTTATGTCGCTCGACTCGACACCTGCAAAGTCATCGGAGACCCTATCCAGACCCGCTGGCGCGAACATGAAGAACGTCCACGAGCGATTGCTGCCCTCCGCGAGACTCTCAACACATACATGTCCCAAGCAACAAGCGCGGACGACAAATACTCTCACATCGACGACAAGGACAAGCAAAACGTTGTAGAGAAAGTAGCTGTTGCCCAGAAATGGTTGGAGGATATGTCGGTGAAGCAGTTGGAGAGGGAGAAGTGGAAAGATCCGGTTTTGACGGTTGCGGAAGTCGGGAAGAAGAGGGATGAGGTGATTTATTTCGCTACGCCGATTTTGAGTAAGCCGAAGCCGAAGCCTGTGGTTGTTCCTACGCCTACTGGGTCGGGGACGCAGACGCCGAAGAATGAGCCGGAGAAGGAGAAGGAGAAGAAGGAGGAGAAGGGGCCTAGTGAGATGGATATTGATTAGAACGGGTTAGGGGGAGACCTTTGATATACGTTGCATTACAATGATAAATACTTAGATTGTAAACTGTCCTTTTTTTGTCGGGCGCTCTGTCGTTGGCAGGGGGCCGGAAGGCATGTTTGGAAGGTTCGAGCCCGTCGACCAACGTACACGTACCAGTATCAAGAATTGATGGGATCAGTCAAGTCCCTGGTAGTATATCGGTTAGTACACGCGCCTGTCACCGAATTGAAATGCGCGCGAAAGCTGGGTTCGACTCCCAGCCAGGGAGTGATTATAGGGACTCCGAGTTCTTCTTTTTTCACTTAAGAAGTGGCCAAGTGTATCAGACCGGGGGAAAAGGTCCGAAACTCAGTTGCAACCCTTGACCGAGCTAGAGATTACATACTCTATATCTTACTCGAACAAGCCATCTTTGGACTTGTGCGATGCATTGAAACAACGGTAGTATTTGTGTCTGTATGATATTACTACTACCTAATACAACCAGTGTGAGTGTCTTTCGTGCAGTGTGTGGGGACAAGGCCTTGATGGGGGCCTTCGGGTCCCAGCTCGGATGCCTCCTGTGTGCATGGTGAGCTGCGATTGGGTGGGAGGGCCCATTCGCAGAATAGAGGACTCACGAGCTCGGACTGCGGGCTGTGGCTGCTGCTCCAGCGTGAGGATCTCAGGCTTGTGCTTTGCTTCTGCGCTATACTGAATGGGTGGGTGGGAGTGGAAGAAAACAAGTGAACTGAGGCTGGCTGCGAGTCTTCGTTGAATGCGGTACGTGAAGAGTGATGAGTACTGCATCACATGATCGTCCGAAGACTCGAGTTTGCCCGCCTCGCTACTCTCGACTATCAAACCAACATCTTTGGACTTGTGCGATGCATTGAAACAACGGTAGTATTTGTGTCTGTATGATATTACTACTACCTAATACAACCAGTGTGAGTGTCTTTCGTGCAGTGTGTGGGGACAAGGCCTTGATGGGGGCCTTCGGGTCCCAGCTCGGATGCCTCCTGTGTGCATAGTGAGCTGCGATTCCCAATGAAGTAGGAGGGCACAGCGAACCTGGATACCCCTGGCAGTAGGAGAGCACTCACATCGAACTGGCGGCATTGTATAGCGGATTGTATTGTGATGTAGCTCAGGTTGCATGTATGGAGCCATGATTACTGCATGTTTCCGCAGATACAGCAGGAACGCATCACTCTGCCAACGACCCATCGCCCTTACTACATCAAAAGGTACTCCGCGGAGAAGGTATTCGAGGGTGGCGCCGATTCGAATCCCATGACCCTGTAACGCTGGTAAACCTTTGTTTTTTGCGGCTTTGTGTATGCGTTGGATGAAAGCGTGTTTTGTCAGCGGCTTCCGAGTAGAGCCTCGTTGTGAGTATGCAAACAGGTGCTCGGTTGTTGCTGGTTTATTGGTAGTAAGTTGGAGCTTGAGCCATTCATCCGGGTCTGTGGTTCCGAGTTGTTTTGAAAAATATATGTCCTCACCCTGGGTTTGGCTAGCCTTTGTGCACGGGACATGTATTACCGTTGTCCTGAGACCGTTCCGATCGGTGTCTTCCCTGATAGACTGGGTGGTGACATGTTTGTTTGGGGAGAAATCCTTCAGTGTTGGGACCGTTAGCTCGCCCAGCCTTGCTACACAGTAGAATGCTGTAGTGAGGCATGCTCCGCAGGCTACATCAAACGGGTTGGTCCGATCCAGGTCCGTTAGAATTTGTGTGATATAGTCGACTGTGTATGGTTGTCGCTTCTTGAGGCGTGATTGCGCCGGCCGCAATCGTTCGGCTCCATGGATCATGGTGTCGAAAGTTGCTTGGTCTAGCTCCCATTCTATTCCATGAATGATGTGCCAGGCTCGAACGCCATGAACGTAGTTCTTGATGGAAGTCCCTGCATATGAGCCTGCCATTGTAGCCATCCATGCATTGAGCAAATCCCTGCCGCAGGGCGCTCGTTGGTCTTCGGGAATGTTCTGGGTGTCGCAAAAGACGTGGAACGCTAGCAGACCTGAAGCATACGTCTCCCTCGTGCTTTCTGCGTATCCTGTTTGCATCAACATCTGTATCCGCTCGAGATACTCTTCAGGAAGCGCTAGAGGGTTTCCAGCTGCATCCTTGAGTGATCGCTTGGTGGCTGGTTTCCATGTTATGAGCCGATCACGAGCCGGACAGTGTGGTCGTAGAGGAGAAGATAAAGGATTTAAATTCTGTGGATAGCGAAGGATATTTGCAGTAGTTACATGTTGAGTATTAGCTAAAGGGAGCGTGGTAGGATAATTGGAAGTGGGGCTACGCGTACCAGGAATCCTGGAAAGCGGCCAGGATTCTGCCTTCCTCTTCAGACTGCCACTGACTATAGGACCGCCTCCCAACTGCGGATCTATGTTTAACTTTGTGAGCAATGTCTTGAGGAGAGCTGTATGTACTGAGCTCAGTTGCGGAATAAGGGGTGTCGTAGTCGACGATGAATTCGGAGAGATGGGGAGGGATGGGGATACGAGGGAGGAGCAAGTTGTGGGGGCCGTGTTGTCCACGGGAAAAGGGATCTGCAGGGTTGTGTGCACTGGGAACGTAGCGAGTGTGTACTCCAAAGTCGTTTGTTGTAGTGATTTCATGAATGTACTGAAATATGTTGTTTGTGTCTCGGTTTCTGCTGCGTCCGTTCCACCATCCTTCCACCACTCCTTCGTTGTCTCCCCAGATCTTGTATTGGTGCCCTCTTGTCGCTTGTCCCCTGATGGTTTGAACGAGGAGGTAGAATCCAACAGCCTCTGCCCATCCGATGTCTCGTTCGTTGTGATTTCCTTTCCATCCTGGTAAGAGTCGATAGGCTCGCCAGTAACCGCGGATATATAAGCCGATGCCATAGCCGCTGCTGGCGTCGGAGTAGGCGTGTACATCAATGAGATTGGTGGGGCCAGGTATGCGAGATGAAATGGGAGCAGCCAGAATGTCTTTCCACCACGCCAGGTCAGCGGGCCAATGACGTGGCACATGGTGTCTCACATGTGATGCCACGTGACTAAGATTAGCAATGAATTTCTCGAGCTCGGTTAGGTATGCCTTTCCGCGTCGAAGGACTAGGCTGACGTGTAGTAACTTTCCATATAAAGTAGTTGCCTCGTCCAGATCATGGGTGGGTTGTTCCTCCCATCTATTGATGCATTCTGAGTACTTGGCTCTCTTTTCGGCGGGAATTGACACTGTTCGTGTCTCGAGATGCCATTGGAAACCGAAGTATGTGGGACTTTCACAAAAGGGGATATCTTTTTCTAGAGCCCAAGTATATCCAAGCGGGAGGGTGACTTGATCAATGTCACAAAAGGCGTATGTGAACCTCAAATCTTCGACAGAGCGGGACGAGGCGCCAGACATATCAATTAACGGAAACGTGAAATCATCGTCAAACTCCTCCTGTTGTCCGCTTGGCAGGGTATGCCCTCGGTAAAGCAGCCTCCCTTTGTTGTGGATTACTCCGCCGGACTGTCTGACTCTTTCCTGCAGTTCTTTTCGCAACTTGTTGTATTCGTCTAGGTGCACCCTCAGAATCCTCAGCCACAGGTGATCATCTACCCATTTTGTGACAGGGCCAAGGCCCTTTCCCCTGGCGATTTCCATTCCCGCGTCAGCTAGGTGTCCAAATATCCCTCCTGATGCCGAGAGACCAAACATGAGCCGAGTATCTATGCAAAATTCTTGATCTGAGACGCGAATTACGGCTCCCGCCTTCTGGGAAGTATGAAGCGGAATGAGGCGATAGGCCTCTGAGATGTCCCTGACCGCTCCCTGTGAGTAGTGTTGTGAAGGCTTGACTTGGCATGGCTTGACATGACTCATATCGGCTTGGCATGGTTACGGCTCAATTTACTAAATAGGGATTGCGGCTTGGCTCAAGCCGTGGCCTGCCACGGCGTCGTTACTAATTTGGAAATTAATATTACAAACTGTGTAAGCTGTCAATATACGCTCTCATATCGGTGGGAATAGCAAAGCATTCATCAGTAAACAGTTCTAGCCGCTGTAACTCTTCCTCGCGACTCAGCCCAGCTGTAAAACTCAGCCCATCCCTGGTTTTAATGCCAAATTTCAAGACTTGGAGCGCTTGCATCAAATCTGGACTGACTCGACTGCGGCGTTTGGTATTGGTCTCCCCTGCAGATGAAAAAACACGTTCCGATGGTACAGAGGTACCCTGGATAGGTAAAATGTCCATGGCCAATTTATAGATTGTAGGATAGCGCGTACAATTCTCCTGCAAACAATAGTTCTAGTAGTCCTACGGAAATGAAGATATAACACATACCTGCCAGTAGAGAAGACTTGATGTGGCCAATGACCGCTCCGCAAGATAACGGTCCACTTCTTCCTCTGCAGACTGTTTTGAGGATGATAAAGAGGTCATTGAGCCTTGAAGCATGCGGTCAGCCCAAGATAGGACAGTTTCCGGGGCAGCAGTGGTAGCTACTTGTGGACGAGCCACACTCTCTGGCGTAATATATCCTTTAATCTGATCGGCAAATTACAATCAGTGAGAGCCCAATCTGCCTGAGGAAAATTAAACTCACCGCATCAATAAAAAGATTCTTTGCATTAAGAAAACGATCTGGCTCAAATAATTGATAATAATCAAGCTTCATTGCGGGATTGATAGCTTTGACATGTTAATAATTAGGTATTCAAACAAAGTAGACCAACACTTACCCATCGCTAATGTATAGGCAGGAACAGGACGGACAAGATTGATGTAATCCTGAAGTTTAGCTAATCCAGCCTCAAGGGCGTAGGAGAGACGAGGATATATAGATTTCAAGTCTGACCATTTTGCTACCATTGCCTCAAATGCAGGAATTGCATCACATAATGTAGGTGTCTTTTCGGCGGATAAACACTGTTGAAAAAGATGCGGAACCTGAAATTTTCGAAAAAAAAAAAAGAAATTTAATACAGCAACGCAAATTGGATAAGCACAAACCTCTAGCGCATCTTTCATCTCAACAAGTAAAGCCCAATCATTTTCGGATAAAAAATGGATACGAGCGAGATCTTGAAAATCATCAAACGTAAAAAATCTTGAAATAGCCTATATTAAACAGGATATCAGTGCAAAATCAAAATCAGCCAAGATATTGTATTCACAAGTCGGAGAAGTATAGCACGATCAACCATGAGATAGGTAGAAGACCATCGTATATCCATGTCCAAAATGAGCTGCAATTCCTTCTGCATAATCTGTTTGACACAAGCGAGAAAATGGGCTCGACGAATATTTGAGCCTCGTATCTGACCATGAATTCAGAATGTGTACTGAACAATTTAATAATGTGGCATACCATTTTTACAAGCTGGCGAAGTCGTGACATAGCTTGATTTCCCATTTCTTCTAACTCAGCAAGAAGAGCTTTGCAGGCAAGATTTACAATGTGAGCGAAACATCTAGATACTGGCATCAGAGAGGACTGTAATGCAAAATATTATATCTATGCTCTGACCTGATTCGACGTTCATGTGGATCCCACACAAACCCTGGGTTACAGGCATGTAAAGACTGAGCAAGAGATGTCATGAATGTATCATTGTTTGAGGCATTATCCGAGGTAATCCACCCTATCTGCCAATTTCTCAGATTTATACGCTGCAACGTCATAGTAAATAGATCCTACAAACCTTGTTCAATAGTCCCAATTTCTCCATTACGGACACAAAGGCCTCTGCAATGTGATGTCCAGTATGACTACCGGGGAGACAAACAAACCCAATAAGTGCCGAGCGCATGACCAGCTCCTTTTTTTCTCCCATACTGGTCTTGACCATTTTACCCATTATCCAGTGACCAGTAATGGCAAGAAAAGAGCGCTTCTCAATATCTGTCCATATATCATCAGTGATAGATACAGCACCTTCAGCATTCTGATGCCAAAATTAATATCGTAGCATTATAAACATTGAAAGTCATCAACATACCTGCATTTCTTGTGAAATCTGCGTCCAATAGAGATTTACGCTCTCTAAAATCCGCGCGCGCAATGTATCTCGATGGGGAATATCAGTTTCTCTGAGTTGGCTCCGAAGCTGCATGAGCATATTTCGAAAGTGTTGGTTATCAACAACGTTCAAAGACTGCAAAGGAAATTAACAATAAAATAATAAAATGGTCTAGTATATAAACATACCTGATCATCGGCCACAATCCATATCATCAGTGAATCTATAAAAGCATCTTTCGAGAATGGACCATGCGGAAGGGTCTGACTGGCAGTAGAAAAGGGTATGGTATCAGTGGAAAGGCCTTTGCGAGACTGATATTCCCGAAGAGCTATCTTTGCAGGGCCAGCTGTAAGTTTAATGTCGAGGGCGATGCAAGATTCAATCCATTCATCACGGTGGTTTTTGATGAGATGCTGACGACGTCCATCTGTACCTGTTTGTTGGCCATATTCATGAAACGGTACCAGTTTTCCGGCCTCCATGAGCTTTCTGCACGAGTAGGTAGTGATATTAGTCAGCATACTAAGGCAGATATCCAATGAATACTAACCGACAAAAGTGGCACGTAGACTTTCCTTCAACATCAGTAAAGAAGGTCCATACATCGGCAGCACGAGGGCCACCACGTGTCCCAGCCCGTGGTTGGGAATGATGAAACAAAGAGCGACCAATTGAAACAGGATAGGTGCGGGGTGTTTGGCGTACAGATATTGGTGTCCGACGTGCAGCTACTGGGGTTCGGCTTTGAGTTGCATGAATGATACCAGGGGTACAAAGGACCAGTCGAGAGTCTGAACTATCAGCTAGTGGAGACTGTTCGTTGCTAGATACTTGACTGGCACGAAAGTCAGCGGAGCCGCGAGCCCTGCTATTAGTAGGACTTTCGGGCAACAGTCCAGAAAAGTCAAAAGCTTCACCCGGGCTTTCATCAATAAAATGAACCCTGACTCGTTGTTGACGAGGCGGTGGTGTTGCCTGGAGACTATCTGCAGGGGGACCTGGAACCTGAAATAAATCTGAAGGTGCTAGAATATCGGTGTGACCGGCACTGTTGTCAGATATGTAAGCTAAACAATCAAAATATTCCTCACCATTTTGTTGTGGGCGTGCAGCAGGTTGACGAGTTCGGGATGCTGTAGACTTTCCACCAGCACTTCTTTTATTGGCATTTCGAATAGAACGAGAAGCTGAAAGATAATCATTCAGTGAAAGATTACAAGTTTTACGAGCTCGTGCTCACCGGGTACAGCATCTTCTGGATCAGCCAAATTATCCTCTTCTCTTGTCAATGTATTCCGTGAGTTACGAGTGGCTCGTGTAGGCGCGGCTTGAACACGAAATGTCGTTTGAAGAGTGCCATTTGGCATGGGAGTAATAGCGTCATTTCGGCGAGGCATGGAAGAAAGATGGGGAACAACACCTATTAAAGATCTTCAGGCCTTTTATGTACCCCAGCTCGAGCTAAATAGGATCAGTCCTGTTGCATTTTTAGAAATGGATCAGCCACGAAACAAGTAATAGCTTACACCGAAAAGCTCACTGCTGGACAGGTCTGCATACCTACAAACCTGATGAAACACAAAGCGGTCAGTGAGTACAAACTAGGTATACTTTATCAGTAGATTTGTTCCGATAACTGAATACAAAACCATAGATAGATCAGCTACGGTCTTACAGCAATGAATTCGGCCAATATGGAGAGTGAGGTCAATCAATACATTCAAATATAGTACATGTGAGCTGGTGAAGATTGTTGAGCATCTGGACCCTCAAATCAAGACTGGAACGGACCTAGTTATACCATGCTTTTTAGAGATCATAACAAAGCCAACGAGAATAAGAGTACCCAGTTCAAATAGTGTTCCGAGACCTGAAGAAACTTGGAATAGATAAGAAGAATGGAAAACTGAAGTTTGTCTCAAACTTGCCTGTGGTAGGAGAAGGATGCTGAGAGCAGGGGAGAGAGGAAAGGAGCGACAGGATGCACGACGTGGCAGCTTGTGGTTGAAATCCAAATAGGGTAATGAATGTGGGAGCCATGGCATTGAGCCGCTCGAAGCCGGCGTCGAGCTAAATTTGGTCCCACGCCGAGATGAGCTTATGGCTCGGCATTAATCAGCATGACTTGGGCATGCCGCCGTTTGAAGCCGAGCCTTCGCAACACTACCTGTGAGCCTGGAGGGAGCGTCCAAATCAACCTGCATGTATTGGCAAATGTCCCCCAGAGACACGGATATAATGTGGAGTCGATGTTGGAATTAATGGAAGATATCGTAGCGGAAATAGATTGAATGAAAGATGGTTGGCGCGGATATGATAGGTTTTGTAAAAGACAGAATTTTCCTGGTTTCCCAGATTTAGGAATCATTGATACGGGGGACGTCTGGAACGGACCCAGCACGCTTTCTATTTCCTGAGCTGAGTATGGACCTAGCCACCTTCCCACACGAAGCTCATTGGTCATGACCTCAATGAACGCTCGTTGAGATTCGGGGGATTGAAGATTATTAGCGGGTGAATATGTATGTTGTATTATAGGGATACCGACGTTGAAGCCGTTATGGATAGAATATGGCAATGTGGGGTATTTCGGAGTGAGATTGAGTTCGTCTAGTGCTGCTTTCCATGCTTCTGCTTGCAACGTAGAACCCACTGGTATTCTATTGCCCTTCCGGACATCTATCTGCTCCATGTTGCGCACTAGCACATCCGGAGCAGCGGTGTTTCTCGGGATGGCTGTGGCTAGTACATCCGTTTGGCCTCTGCCATTCCGCGCAAAGTTCCTGTCCGGCATGATTCCCAGACTTGATCTCAAGGTATCCACTACTGTTCCATTCACTAACGACGTTCCGTTTCTCGTTCCAGAGCTTGGTTCGGCTGCATCGACGGATATCGTGCCTGTCACGTCCGAGGCATTTGTGACACCTGGATAAGGTTGATTGGTCTGCCTCTCGAAAGGACTGCTGAAAACCGACGCCTTCAGTGGTCTTGGCGATGCTAGCCTTACGCGGTGACGTGGACGGATAGGGAGTATGTCGAGCCTTGTTGTGACGTGCGGTACCCTGAGGGGGGAAAGACTGAGACATGTGCCTAGGGGTGCTAGGGATTGCAATCTGCGGCGCGTTCTGCACCCAGCTGTGTGCCCGCGCTGTCATCCTCTGTAGCTCTACATTAGCAGGTGTGTGTCCCAAAATTTTGTTTATTAGCGTGCAGGCATAATTTTAGCATTAGCATCCGAAATTAGCGTTGGTATTAGCATCCGGAGTTAGCATGATCATTAGCGTCCGGGGTTAGCATTAGCGCATTGTGTTGTTATTGACATTGTGATTGGGCGCGATTTAACGAAGGCATAAAAGGTAGAACAGGCGACACGAGAACAGTCAGCTTTCTGCCAGGCTACATATATGATGAACCCACCTTGTACGGCTTTCTGGTGTTCTGCTTTCCGAACGGCTCTCCTACTCTCTTCCATCACCTCCGTTGAGATAATGGCGAGATCGAATGGTTTTGTCCTCTCGTTTGCGTCGTACCACGCAGAGCGCATTTCAGCGTGGTAGTGTGCCATCACCACCTCGCCATTTACCTCTCTTAGCTCCGGATGCATGTCCATGCTGGTGTAGAAACCTGCAAACATTTCGATAAATTCGGTTGGATACGATCCAATTGGGAGAGACGAGAGGAAGGTGCTCTTTGCGCGCATGACCTGAGTCCATGTCAGACGGGAATCTGGAATGGCGTTGGGAGATGCACGCGTAGTTTGTGTGCTGATGAGGGTAAGTCCTTGGCTCGATGATGTGTCGCCGTCGTTCTCGTCCTTGGCGATTTGGAAGCGATTGGTGTCCAACGCGTCTCGTCCTTTCTCTTTGGCTTCGGCTGATGCCTCCGGTAAGAAGTACCACAGAGGCACATATTTCCGTGCCATGATCATCTTCTTCGCATATGGATGGAGCTGCGGTGGGATCGCGGTGATTCCTTGTCCTTTCCGAAAGACATACAGTGGGGTACGCCTCTTCTCCGCCTCCTTTGCCAACTCTGACTCTTTCGCCCTTATTTCCTGTTCCTTAAGCAGTTCTGCCTCTGCATTCTCCTGCCTCCTTGTCTCCATCAGCTGCTGTTCCTCTAATACCTGAGCTCGGTACCTGTCCTTCAATACCTGGTTGCTTATTTCCCATTGCTCTTGTAGATATTGAATTGCACTTTCGTCGTCGAGGGCTGGTGAATCCGCATCACCTATTAGCGCATTCCGTATGATACCATATACGTCGCTTGCAAAATCCGGGCGTTGATTCTTTTCTGGATCATATTCTAGACGCTCGACCATTCTATTGATATATGGGGTGCTATGATTTGATACAAGTAATACGGCCAGAAAACAAGTGAACTGAGGCTGGCTGCGAGTCTTCGTTGAATGCGGTACGTGAAGAGTGATGAGTACCGCATCACATGATCGTCCGAAGACTCGAGTTTGCCCGCCTCGCTACTCTCGACTATCAAACCAACATTTCCCGACGCCGCTTACTAGTGAACGATCCCTACGCCTATTCAACATATTGCTCGGACTAGGTAGAGTCTTGGTTTTTTCAAATCTCCTGTGGCCATCCAAGTACAGGCAGCAACAAGCTCATTGTCCACTGTGTCTACGAAATCTATTGCCGATATACCAACCCCAAACAGCGAGCTGATAGCGGGGGCTCTAAGTATACGCCTTCAGCTCAGTCTTCGCGCTCCCCTTTTTTCTATCCACAACATGGCTAATAGGCAGCAAGATCCCGCGAGAGTCACCAGCTGAGCAAAAGATTTCAGTCAACAGGGAATCAACAAGGATATGCACTCAACGACACTTACACCACTGAATAAGGCTGGCCGCCACCATATATACTGATTCGTAGCGAGGGCTCCGTCAATAGGACTCCCTGCGCGACTTGAGAACATGTGCCAAAATAGACGTTCAAGAACACACCTATGAGGCCTCCAAGACTGGTGAATGCAAAACATATTCCAATTCTCGCTCTCATTGACGCGAGCGTTCAAGATTATTTATAGGAACCGGGAAAAGCTGAAAAACACTCACCCTATTTCGGATTGATCTTCCGCAAGAGCAGCCACTAACGGACCTGTTAAGGATATATCTAGAGGTACATTCGTCAACATCTGAGTGTCCAAAAAGAAAGGGGGGAAAGCGTTACAAGTTCCAGCGAAAAACCCAAACAAGATTGCAATCACTACAAAGGGCGCTGTTTCCGCCCCTCCAGATCCCTTGCCTAAACCAATCATTCCAAATGTTGTGATAGAAAAGACGAACATCCCAAATATGAGCATGTTAGAGACGCCCAGGCGATGTACGAGGAGGCCAGGCGACAGACGACCGATCAATGAAGAACCATTGAGAATTACAAGCTGCGAGAGTGGGTAAGGAAGGAGGAGGAAAGGCAAGGATAGAGGAGTCTTACAGTATAGAACACAAATGTAGGGTCCAGTCCATGAAGCGCAGCATCTAGCTGGAGATAGAAAAGCGGAAAATAATACCGTGGAAAAAGTCGTCATTCTACATTTCTACTCGTCAGCAATCGTTCTGATCCAGAAGCTGTGAGTATATCGTACCCAATTGTAGCAAGGACATACGATTTGTCTTTACCAAACTTGAGAAAGGCGTCCTTCAGACCGAGTGGAGCCTTATTCGGAGGAAGTCGTGTACGCATAAGCAAACACGCGACTAATAACATCGCGGAAATCAAAGCAGCATTGGCCCGCGCTGTATTAGCAAAGCCGATGCGTTTCAAGAGGTTGTTGAGCATGATAGGATGCACGATCGCTCCAAGAGATGATCCAGACGCCACAATCATCATCGCGAAAGCCCTGCGTCTCTGGAAATAGTGGGAGACAATGGCATACGTCGGGACGTACGTCATTCCTGCAGCTATCCCCGTCCCAAGGCCTTGGCTGAGGAAAATCTAAGGATCGATTACAGTCACCAAAAAAAAAAACAGAAAACAGAAAACAAGATCGAAAAGGATTTGAATCCTTTTCAATACCTGATAGAAATGGTTCGGTTTTGCCAACGATAGCATGAAGAGGCAAAATGACTGCATAATGGCGCCTCCAAATAGAAGAAAGTAGCTAGTAGATTCAACTGCATAGGTATAGTCGACCGGAGTAATCTGAAAGTGCACTCACAAGTATCCTTCATCGAATAACTTTCCTGCGAGCAAGCCAGCCATGACTATCATACAAGCGTTGTGATATGACTGTAGTCATACATATCCTTTTTTCGAGCCTACAGCTCCTCATCCAGAGACATTACAAGTCTATAAAAAGTATTCTTATTACCAATATAAAAGCCAAACGGACGGGATCAACGCGTTGCCGTAGCACTTAATTTAAATGATCACTATCAGTTCTGGACCTTTCGGAATTGTCGGATGCATTCCGGTTGCCGTGACGAGGTCTGGGTCCTAAATAAATTAACTCTGGGTCTTCTAGACCAGTGTAGATGCATGAGGCTGTTTCAGTTTCAATGGGACCCGAGTAGATTATTATACCATTCAAACATACCTTTTTGGGACCACTCAGAATGTATATAAGGAGGAGGAAAATGAAGGAAAAGGACAAGCAGTGGATTTCCCCCTCATTTGACTAGTGCTCTAGTAAACAGGGATTGTCTATTGGCTTCTGGTGCAGTTGTTGAAGTCCAGTTGGTGTTTGGTGTCAGTGCTCAGAACAGTTTGGTGTTTTACTTATAACTTGTGTTTTGTGTTTTGGTTGTGTGTTTTGTGGATTTGTTGAACTTGGTATATTTTGGTCATTGGAAACTTCAAGTGTTCTCGTAAAAACTCTACAACCACTACCCACCCCCTCTGTTACTTTTAAAAGTATAAATTTCTAAGTCAACTGTTTACCCTTTGAACTTAGTATTGTGTGTGTTTGGTGTTGGTTTTTGCTTTCACCATCGCACTCAGCACATCATCTGGAGCCCACCGCGAGGGGTAACAGATTTTGACTTGATTTTTATAACTTCTCAAAAAGACCTGTTCAAGGTCAACACTTCAAAAAGATCTGTCTAAGATCAGCCTTTTAAAAACTTTTCTTTTTTTTACTCTACCAAAAATTCAGCGGAGTTCTTCTAGACCCGCTACCCAAAAAGCTACAGAGGCTTTCCAAGAAAGACAAGTAGCAAGAGCCAGAAAGAGTGCAGAGAGGAGAGTTAGACAGAGAAAGAATCCAGAAGTTGTTGTTAATCCTGTTGCAAATTCTAACTTTGCATCTGGGGCTTCATCATCTTTGGAATCAAGTCGAGTTGAAAACCAGAGACAAGTTTCTGAGGGAAGTGATTCGGAGGAGCATATCTCTGATCAAGGAGAAGCTTTCACAAGTACCTTTCCAAGGCCTATAAAGCTTACCAGAATTGTTTCGCAAAATTCTCATTTGAGAAACAAGTCCATTGACTACTCAGGACTTAGAGAGTTATTCAGTTTAGAAAACTCTAGAGTGTCACATCTTGTTCAATCGAACTCCAGCATGTCTACAAATTCATTATCAAAGTTGCCACTTAGGGGATCTGGCAAAGGTCCAAAGTTCCCTGAGGATGCAAATGGTATTGAAGTTCATGACTACATTGAGGAAGTAGAGGAATTAGTTGCAGATGTTCCTGCAATTAACACAGATCAGGAGAAGAAAGATGCGTTGTTGAGGTATCTGCCAGTCAGTATGAAGAGAATTTGGAGAGCTATCTCAGGCTATGATGCTGGTGATAGTTATGACAAGTTCAGGAAAAATATCCTGTCTAGTTATGACCACACTGAAATAGTATCAGTTAAAGGCCTTAAAGCAATGCTGAAGAAATATCTTCATGTCAGAGTGACGGATTTAGATAGGGTGTTGGATCTCAGAAGAGAGATAGGTCCATACATCAAGGGGTTGTTTGACTTAAAGAAAGTGTCAAACAGAGAGATGGTACAGATGTTGTTTGAGACCATTGATGAGGACTTTTCAGCCAGTGTCTGGAAGAAGTTGGCTAGGTCACAGTTGCAAAAAGCAACAACACCTAGTGCATCTGGACATGTTTGGTCTGTTGATGATCCAATTGGTCTAGGAGAGTTGTTAGAAGAACTTGAACTACAAGCAAGACTTAGTGATAGCAAGAATAGAGTTATGGGACCAAAGTTTGGAAACCATTCTCATTCTAAGTCCAATGTTGAGCATGAAGTTAGAGTTAAAGAAGAACAGAGAGAAAGTGACTTAGCACAGCTGAAGGATGTGTTTGCACTTGTACAGAAAGAAGGTGAAAGAAGGCACAGAGAGATGTTGGACTCTATGATGAAAATGCATCAAGAAGTTCTAAGTCAGAAAGTGACTTCGAGTTATCAGCCAAGGTCCTACTCTAATAATATGAGTAGTTCTCAAGGTCAAAGTGGCCACTTTCAAGGAAAGAGTAGTAGAGATACAGATGGTATGGTGAGAGATATCATTTGTTGGTTCTGTGGTGAAGCTGGACATTTGTCTGGTAGGTGTATGGTCAGACAAAAGTACCTTGATGAAGGAAAGATCATTTTGAGAGGTACTAATGTTTGCCTGCCAAGTGGACAAGTAGTCTACTATACCACTGGAAAGGATTGTCAAAAGATGCAAGTGGACCAAGCAATTAGGGACACAAAACAAAGCAATCTTTTGAGAGAAGTATTGTCAGAGGAGGACTTAGCCAGTACTCCTCTAGAAGAGCTTGAGGCCTATGTGGTGGCACTGAAAGAGAGAAAGAGGATGACAAGTCTTATACAACAGTTGAGACTTGGAGATTATAATGAGGAAGATGAGCAGGAACTTCAAGCAGTTAATGCAGTCCAAACAAGGGCTCAACGTGCTAGAAATTCTAACTCGGAGAATGTCTCAGGGCCGGGTTTCTAAAAAGTCCAATGAAGGGGATTACAGTAAATCCGGAGGACAGAAATGAACCTGTGTCAAAAGCAGACAGAAGTGTTAGTTGGAGAGCTAGAAGAGAAGATGCTGAAAATAATAAAAAATCTGAAAACATAAAAAGTTCGGATAAAAATCAAGAAAATGTTAAAATTTCTAAAAACATTTCTAATTCCTCTCCTATTTATTCTCCTGTTTCCCAATCTTGTTCTGATACTATTTATGATTCAAAATCTCCCCACTCAGTTTCTCATTCTCATTCTACCAATAACTCGGTTTCTAATTCTGTACCATTACCATTAAATCAAAAGAAACAAGTTCATTGGGACAGTTCATCTGATACCAGTGCTAAAGTTTCAAAGAGTGTAGTGCCGGAGGTTCCCTATATTGATGTGCCAGATGTTACTTATTCTCCAACTGCTGAAGAGAGGCAGAAGGATAAGTCAGTAGAGCACAGAGGTGTAAAGTGGAAGATGAAAGTTAAAGATCCTACTAAGGATCCAGATAAAGTTGAAGTTGATGACAGTACAGTGGACAATAGTAAAGTGGTGGAGTCTGAAATTTCTTTGAAGGGAAAAATAACTTCGAGGATTAAACTTGATCCAAAAAGTTTTAAAACTTCATTTGAAAATTCAGTCTTGGACTCAGTGTTACCTTTCTTGCCTGGTGAGGAAGAAGTTACTCTGTTTCCTACCAATCCTATGTCCATAGAAGAGTTGAGTACAGAGATTGATGTGTTTTTGCTATCAGAAGAAGATAAAGTTGCAAAGTTGCCTAGAGGTGCAATTATTGTCAGTGACCCAGTGTTGCAGTACTATGAAAGTTTAGCTCCGGGTGAAGAACCTAAGCAGATTTTTGTAGCCAAGACTTCAGAGTCTCTGAGATGTATTTATCCTTTAATAAATGGCAGTCTCAAAGTTGAGTCTTTGTATGATACAGGATCACAGATTGTTTCAATCTCTGAAGAGAAAGCAATGGAGGCAGGTTTAAGTTGGGATCCAGACATTGTGATCTATATGCAGTCAGCAAATAAGGGTGTGGAGAAGTCCTTAGGATTGGCTCGAAATGTAGCCTTTCTATTTGGAGACATTGTCTTGTATATGCAAGTACATGTTATTAGAAATCCCGCCTATGACTTGCTTTTGGGAAGTCCTTTTGATACACTTACAGAAAGTTGTGTCAGGACAACCAAGGATGGAAATAAAACTATTACCATTCATGATCCCAATACTCACCAGAGAGCTGTGGTACCTACTTATGCCAGAGGAAGAGGTCCAAAGATTTTAGAAAAGAAGACAGAACAGAAAAGAAAGGGAGACGAGGATTTTTAGTTAACCTCAATGAGTTGGTTGGTGAACAAGGAGAGGTTGCAGTGTTATTAGACTTAGATGAAAGAGGTGTACCAAGCTTTAAAACAGCTGGATATGTCCTTCCTCATACTAAGTTGAAGTTTGAGAAAGAAGAGATGAAAAATGTTTATCTGTCTGCAGTGTTGAGATCCGGTGAAATGAAAGAAGAGAGTGATAGCAAAGATATTCTAAGTTCATATTTGTGCAAGGTATATGGTTCACCTTCAAAAGAGGCAGAACTGTATGCTACTACAGTACAATGTGTCTTGGAGAAAAATGCTACAGTAGAGTCTTTTCAGAAGAAGTCAGAGCAGAGTATTAGTGCATGGTCAAACAATAGAATTCTTTCCACCAGTGGAGATGCAGGTAGTACCTCATACTCCATGGGTTGAAAAGAACATTCCAATTCCACCAGGAATCTTTGAAGAAGTCTGTAGGATACTTAAGAAAAAGATTGAGGCCGGAGTTTATGAACCCTCTAATGCATCTTATAGAAGCAGATGGTTCTGTGTATTAAAGAAAGATGGAAAGAGTTTGAGACTTGTGCATAGTTTGGAACCACTCAATGCAGTGACTATACAGCATTCAGGTGTGCCTCCAGCTACAGAAGAGTTAGCAGAAAGATTTAGTGGAAGATCCTGTGGTGCAACATTTGATATGTATGTGGGCTATGACAATAGAGATCTAGCAAAGATTTCTAGAGACCCTACAACATTTCAAACACCTTTTGGACCTTTGAGATTAGTAAAGTTGCCTATGGGTTGGACTAACTCAGTACCAATCTTTCATGATGATGTGAATTATGTTGAGAGAGATGAGATCCCGCAGTGGACTCAGCCATATATTGATGATGTACCAGTCAGAGGACCTGAGACCAGATATGAGTTACCAGGAGGTAGTTATGAAACTATCCCCGAAAACTCAGGAATCAGAAGATTTGTCTGGGAGCATTTTCAAAATATAAACAGAATTGTACAGAGAATGAAGTATGCAGGAGGAACCTTTTCAGGTTTAAAAGCAGTATTGTGTGCATCAGAGTTCACAGTAGTTGGACATTTGTGTACATATGAAGGTCGGAAAGTTGGCAAAGACAGAGCTTCAGTTATTACTAACTGGCCTGCTTGCAAAGATTTGACAGAAGTTAGAGGTTTCTTAGGAACAGCCGGACTAGTCAGAATGTTTATTAAGGATTATGCTGAAATAGCAGGACCTTTGCAAAAGTTGACTAAAAAGGATGTTTCATTTGAATGGGGAAAGGAACAACAGGAAGCAATGGACGAGATTAAAGAGGCAGTAAAGAACAGTGGTGCTATTAGACCTTTGAAATACAAAAGTGATGAAGAAGTCATACTTAGTGTGGACACTTCATATATTGCAGTGGGCTTTTACATCTTCCAAAGAGATGCTGAAAATCCAAAGAAGGTCTATTATGCAAGATTTGGTTCAATCACTTTGAATGACAGAGAGGCCAAGTACTCTCAACCCAAGAGAGAACTTTATGGACTTTTTAGAGCTTTGAAAGCTAGTCATTATTGGTTGTTCGGAGTTAGAAATTTGAAAGTTGAGACAGACGCAAAGTATATCAAAGGCATGCTTCAGCATCCGGATATGATGCCAAATGCTACTATAAATAGGTGGATTGAGTCTATACTCATGTTCCACTTCAAGTTAGAGCATATTCCTGGCCATCTTATTGGATCTGATGGTTTGTCTAGAAGAAGAAGAAATAAAGGAGATGAAGTGTATGAGACACCAGAGGAAGGTATCCCAGATGAGCCTTATGCAATCAAGGACTTTATGGATAAAATTGATACTCGAGGTGGCTTCATGCAAGTAATAGAAGAGGAGATTCCTTATTGGAATACTTTGAGTGGAGAGATAGCTGAAACAGAGAACTGCTTTATTAAAGATCTCAGAGAAGTAGTAGAGCAAGAAAAAGCATTGAGAAAGTCAGCTGAATTTCAACAATTGTTGAATAGCAGTACTGAATCCCTGCTTGATCCTGCTGAAGCTCCGAAGAAGATTGAGGACTTAGAGTATGATGAGAGACATAGATCTAAAAATGCCATAAATACTGATAGGACCATTGAAGAAATCCGAATTTGGTTGTCAGACACAAGTCAGAGACCAAAGGGTTATTCAAATGATACTCGGTTTAAAAATTTTATGCGCATTGCTAGAAACTATTTCTTAAGAGATGGAAAGCTGTATAAGAGAAGTATAGATGGAAAGCACCTTCTTGTAGTTTCCAGAGAGAAAAGGACACACATGATGAAGGCTGCTCATGATAGTTTGGGACACAAAATGTTCTATGCTACTAAGTCTCTACTTGGTAAAAGATTTTGGTGGCCTGAGTTAGAAAAAGATGTATATGAGTATGTGAGGACTTGTCATATTTGTCAGAGCCGACAGAAGGTGAAAGTAAAAATTCCACCAACTGTAACACGGACTCCTTCAATATTTCAGGTCATGCACATGGATACCATGATGATGTCACCATCTAATGGATGTAAATATTTAGTCCATGGAAGATGTGCTTTGACAAGTTGGATGGAAGGAAGGCCTTTGCGCAAAGAAACAGGTAGAACTATTGGACAGTGGCTGTGGGAGGAGATTATCTGCCGGTGGGGGAGTCTTACAGAAATTGTTACAGACAATGGTTCAACCTTTGTAGCTGCAATGGAATGGCTGAAAGAAAAGTATGGTATTGGGAACATAAGAATCTCACCTTACAATTCTCAAGCAAATGGTTTAGTAGAAAGAGCTCATTATGATGTAAGAACAAGTTTGCTTAAAGCAGCTGATGGAGATGAGAACAAGTGGTTCTTTGTCTTTCCATTAGTAATGTGGGCAGACCGCTGTACTATCAGAAAGAGACTTGGTTGTTCACCCTATTTTGCAGTGACTGGTGCTCACCCAGTGTTACCTTTTGATATTATTGAAGCTACTTGGTTAGTGGAATGGCCAGATAGAATAGTGTCAACTGAGGAACTCATTGGACTTAGAGCACTTGCACTTGCTAAACATGCAGAACATGTAGTTGAGTTAAGAGAAAGAGTCTCTCTGGAGAAAAGACAGAGAGCACTTAAATTTGAAAGAGAGCATCTAGCAACAATTAAAGACTATAACTTCAAACCTGGAGATTTAGTCCTTGCTAGAAACACAAGAGTTGAGAAGTCTGTTGGCAGTAAAGGGAAACCTCGCTATTTGGGTCCTATGATTGTAATCAGAAGAACCAAAGGCGGAAGTTATATACTTGCTGAAATGGATGGATCAGTATTCCAGAATAAAGTTGGAGCATTCAGGGTTATACCGTACTTTGCGAGAAAAAGAATCAAGTTACCTGAAAATATTCATGAACTAATTCAATTGTCCAAAGAAGGTTTACTCAAGTTAGAAAATTCAGTAGAGGAGGAAGAAGATTTCCTAAGTCAGAATGATCATTCACAGGCTGATATTTCTGGTACTATAAAGGCCAATCGGTCTGTGTATGATGAAAATAAGTGGAAAGAACGGCGAGAGTTGGACTATGGATAAGGTGTAGCAAGAAAAACAGAGAGCAGGAGATGAGTTGAGGAAAGGAGGAAAGATGGGACTTAGTTGGTGAAAAGGCCCCATCTTTTATAGAGATATGATGTGGGTGATGATAGCAAAAAGAAGGGACTTGGAGCAAAAATCTCCGGGTCCAGAGTTACCAGAAAATGCCCAGAATGACCTCTGAACATTTTAGAAAGAAGTCCAGAACGAGATGGAAGTGATATGTGTGCAACCCTTAAATGCGGGAACAGTGATCAATCTTAGTGCCCGGGCTAAATTTGGATGAGTCCCCAAAGTTTTATCCTATTATTCAGTTGACTGGGACAGTCAATATTTTAGTATGGGGGGGATGATATGACTGTAGTCATACATATCCTTTTTTCGAGCCTACAGCTCCTCATCCAGAGACATTACAAGTCTATAAAAAGTATTCTTATTACCAATATAAAAGCCAAACGGACGGGATCAACGCGTTGCCGTAGCACTTAATTTAAATGATCACTATCAGTTCTGGACCTTTCGGAATTGTCGGATGCATTCCGGTTGCCGTGACGAGGTCTGGGTCCTAAATAAATTAACTCTGGGTCTTCTAGACCAGTGTAGATGCATGAGGCTGTTTCAGTTTCAATGGGACCCGAGTAGATTATTATACCATTCAAACATACCTTTTTGGGACCACTCAGAATGTATATAAGGAGGAGGAAAATGAAGGAAAAGGACAAGCAGTGGATTTCCCCCTCATTTGACTAGTGCTCTAGTAAACAGGGATTGTCTATTGGCTTCTGGTGCAGTTGTTGAAGTCCAGTTGGTGTTTGGTGTCAGTGCTCAGAACAGTTTGGTGTTTTACTTATAACTTGTGTTTTGTGTTTTGGTTGTGTGTTTTGTGGATTTGTTGAACTTGGTATATTTTGGTCATTGGAAACTTCAAGTGTTCTCGTAAAAACTCTACAACCACTACCCACCCCCTCTGTTACTTTTAAAAGTATAAATTTCTAAGTCAACTGTTTACCCTTTGAACTTAGTATTGTGTGTGTTTGGTGTTGGTTTTTGCTTTCACCATCGCACTCAGCACATCAGTTGATGCTTCCTATCCATCTACGTCAATCAATGAGCAGGGGAAGCATCAACAAGGCGCTAGTCAGATACTTGCGAAATCGCGGATGAAGATGTATTCGTGAGATAAATTTGTGTATAATAATCTATACAAATTATCTTTAGTCGATGCGCAATATCACTCACAACTTCAAAGACTGGCCTTCATAAACTCCGAACGAGGCCGTGTATCCAAAGCCGGAGACTTGTATGAGAAACCTATGAAAACGCGAGAATTGTGAGTCTCAGAGGAAGGTGGGTTACGGTAATGTGTTACGAACGCGCCAAGGACCGTAGCCCATGCCTGAAGCCCTCCTTCGGGGTATTCTTCAAATGGCGCGATATTCTCTATCACGTCCTTCTCTACATCTCCACCAGTAGGATTCACCTCGACCGCACCCGAAAACCTATCATCTAGTCCTTTCTCCAGGAAAGACGAGTTAGGGCTGCTGGGGAGACTCGCGAGGCAGTTTTCTCTGTAGACGAAGTAGAATGCATATTGTCAACTGTCGACCAAGTAGTACCCGGCTCTGTAGATCAGAAGACGAGTGGGCTGCTTCAAAGTTCCAAAGAGTTAATATTTATTGTTTAATAAGACCATTTTGCCTCGCGGTAAGCGTCCACCGCCGATCGGAGGCGTGGGGTGTGGACACTTTACTGACCTGTTTCGGCTGCTCGTTATTCATTTAACTTACGTTCTTGCTTCGCTTCCGGAAGGATCAACCTTGTTGATTGAGAAGGTTCGTTTACCTTCATGTATATAAAACGTTCGATTGACTCCTTCTTGTCACCTTCGCAAAGCAAATACCCTGCTCGAAAAACATCAATGAATGGGCCTTTCTGTCTCAACTGAATATGAAGAGAGATCGAATGATATTCGAACGCAGCGTGTTCGTGACCTCGCCTTCAGGCACGACTGCATGTAAATGTAATGGTTTAACCTTAAATCAAGGCTCGAGCATCATACATCATGCCATGAGGCATTACCACAGTACGGAAAAGAGTAATTGACTGACCGCATTCATCAACATGAATACTTCTTTCTACCTTCTGTTCATTTCAAGTTCCGACCCTCCCTCTTTAAAATCCACATCATATTAAGCAGGAAGCAGAATCCGATAAACGTCATCAACTAGCATGAAATGAATGATGATTAACAAAAAAAAAACAAAAGAAACATTGAAAGCGCGATCGAAACCATGAATTTAGACTCACACCGCTGAACAACGCAGGCCTCCACCAGATAAAGTTACTTGTGACTAGGGCACCGTCAATAGGACCGCCTGCGCGAAGATGAACGCCAGCCTGTTTAAAAGCATAGGAAACGTACCGATAAGGGCTCCTATACCAGAGAATGCGAATCCGATCCCTATCCTCGCTCTAGAAATACGGCGGTACTGAGAACCAGGTCCCGAATCCGAAGAGAAGAAGAACTCACCCCATCTCGGATTGGGTGTCCGCAAACCCGGCCAGTAGTGGACTTGCCAGCGTGATATCTGTATGTACACGAAACACCTCAAAAGACGCCATAAGCAGAGGAAAGAAAGTGATCGTACAAGTTCCAGCGAAAAATCCAAACAATACGGCGAGGACCACAAACCCTGCTATTTCTTCTCCTGTTGATCCTTTTCCGAGACCAATCATCCCGAAAATGATGATAGAACAAGCTCCCATTCCAAACGTTAGCATGTTGGCTACACCTAAGCGATGAGCTACAAAGCCAGGCACTAGACGGCCGACGACGGCCGCTCCATTGAGATTACGAGCTAAGCAGATGGGGCGTGTGGTGAGAGGAGGAAAAGAGAGAGGGAAGGGTCAACGCCTACGATGTAAAATACAAATGTAGAGTTCAAACCATGAATTGCAGCATCTAATTGGATATAGAAAAGTGGGTAGTAGTACCCAGCCGAGAAAGTCATGATTCTAAAGGGCGAATTGTCAGCCAGAATTTTCTCGTTCACAAGTCGCATGGACACATTTACCCAGCCGTAGCGCAAACATATGCCGTGTCTTTGGCGAACTTCACGAATGCTTCTCGGAATCCAATTGGAGTAGCACTCGGAGGAAGCCTCGTACGCATAAGTAAACAACCTGCCAGTAGCATCCCAGACACCAAACCTGCATTGGCTCGGGCGGCATTGGCGAAACCTATGCGCTTGAGTAGGTTGTTGAGCATGATGGGATGAACGACGCTGCCGAGGGATGAACCGGCAGCGACGATAGTCATTGCAAGAGCTCGACGTTTCCGAAAGTAATGGGAAACGACCGCTATGGAAGGTACGTACATCATACCCGAGGCAATACCGACACCTAAACCTTCACTAAGGAAGATCTAGTAACGATGTAAATCGCATGTCAACGGTGAACGGCGATTACACATACCTGGTAGAATTGGTTGGGCTTCGCCAACGATAGCATGAAAAGACAAAAAGACTCGAGGATAGCACCTCCAATGATAAGATAATAGCTATTTACAAAACATCAGAGCAATGAAGTGAACAATCATAGGAGGGAACTTGCAAATAGCCCTTGTCAAACAGCTTGCCTGCTAGTAATCCACCCACAATTGTCATGAATGCATTGATGCTTCCTATCCAACTGGACAATGTCATGAGCAAAGTGAGCAAGTAAGGACATATATATATTCACGAGATAGTCGATGAAGATTCGTTCGTAATGTAAATCTGCGTATAGTAATCTAGAATTAAAAGTCAGAGATGTTGCAAGGTCAGATTCCTGACACTGACCTTGATAGACCCCGAAAGAAGATGTGTATCCGAATCCACATAGCTGGACGAGAAACCTAGTTGGAGCTACATTGGAATTTGCGAGGATCTGTTATGAGAAGGAAGGTATCTTACGCGCCAAGAACAGTTGCCCATCCTTGCAAACCACCTTCAGGAAATTCCTCAGGCTCCACGGATTTTGGAAGGGCAACACCTTTTTCTGCATCGACTGCGCCCTCCGCTTCCAATGTTGAGTTTTCGGTCATGAATTCGTTACTGTCGTTTTTCTCTCCGTTTCTCGTACGATTAGTTCGTGGAACCGAGCCTTTTTGAGTGCGGGAAACAGGGTTTGCTGTGGACACCTGCTTGTCTGAAGCCTCGAGATCGGAATGTATGAGTGCGGGCATTTTGCTCCTAGTTCACGTGTTAGAGGCTAGTGGATCGCCTTCGGAAATCCGCGACGGCTCGCCTTTTGGATTGGGCTGCTCAAAAGAAAGACAAAGGGCATCATCGACGGCGGATTCGTGGTTTTTAAAAAGCACATTTGCCGGTGCCGGCGGCAAAGTGTAAAGGAAACACACACACACAGATCCGGAACTATCGCGGAGATGAAGCCCAAAAACAAAGTGACGGACTTCCAACTTTGTGGATTCAGAGTGGTGAGTGAATTCGAGCGTAAATATTTTATTCCAAAACCCAGAAAAAATTAACATAACCGGATTACTTATGATCTACGGGTCGTCTATTCTATCTGGCCGCGTGCCACTACATCCGGTAAGCGTTCAACAGGGTTGACTCAGTTCTTCTTCTTCGTGTTCTTCGGAACTCTACCTAGCCAGTAAAAGCCGAGGGCAGCGAACTAAAATCGAGGATAGTCATGTGAGAAAGCGGCTTCGGACGTTGAAAGAGAAAGAACGGGCCACTGACGAAATTAAACACAATATAAATCCACATGAACCCAAAGTTCCGCCACCGATTGGAGTAAAAGCTGTTCACTTGGGCTAGGAAAGCATTGGTACTTGTAATAGCACAGAATTGGCATTGGGAAGTGGCATTTGGATTGGAAAGTGCGCCGCCTGCGATGGTCATGTACGGCTGTAGATAAGTCGCGCATGTTTGTCCACTAGGAGGATCAAATATTGAAATCTCAACGGATGAACAGAACGCTGGGGCATTCGCCAGGCTGACAGAGAGCATAGCGTCGACTAGATATGTGAACGGCGATATGCGATACATAAAAATCCAAAAGCCGGGGAGATTTGAAGGAGAGGCAAGGACACTGAAAGGGGAGGAGTCAGGAGTCAGGGGGCAGTGTTATATCTTTAGTCAAAGAACTTACCCGCAAAAGAGAATACACAAAGAGAATAATAACTGCGCAATGTTTCCGCCATTTTCAGCCACTTCCACAGCCGCAATAATCATGTGGGTAAAGGTCGACGTGAACATCAAGAAGGACCACAAGAGTAGGAATAACAGGCCTCCGCGTTCCGTCACAGCGCCTGTAGGTTCCGCATTGCGATAGAGCCCGATAGGATAATACCAGCAGAAGAATATCAAAACAGACATGAGCGAGTTCCAAGGAAGCTCAGCACAGATGTTGGCGAGCATGAACGCTACCCAAGAGTAAGCTTTTGATGGACGCTCCCGGACTTCATACAGGGATCGCTGAGTCACGAATTGTGGCATGATTTGATTGACCAAGTTTCCAAATATCGTCATGAGCATGAATACAGAGAACATCTGGTTTTGAAGACCCTGAAGAGTATTGTCCGCTTTGTAGAAGGTGAAACCGATGAATAGCGCCTGTAAAAGGAAGGAATTTAGTCAGTAAGCACATGTTAGGGGATTGGAGACGTACAGTAATAACAGACAGGTACGTCTTGGACCAGATGTAGCTCGGTGTGCGATACAACTGCTGGAAGACGCGGTAGAGACACTGGGAAAACTGGTGCGAAAACGGTGCAGCAAATTCACTATAATCCCTCGAGTGTCGTTTCTCTTCGGCGGTGGGTTGAGGACGTAACTGAGCGAGTTCACGTTTTCTCGCGAGTTCCTTCTTCATTGCGATGTACTCATCACTTTTTCGCCAAGCTTCAGCGTAATCTCTATCAGCGATAGCGCCTGGAGCCGCACCGATGACTTGAAGCATCCATTCTGCAGGATTGGCGTCAGGCGGGCATGGGCTGGCACCTTGACGTTCAAAGTAGGACGTCATCGTTCTCGAATTGTCTCCAATTTCACCAAAGTAAACGGTACGGCCGCCACTGGCTAAGAATAAGAGGCGGTCAAATCCTTGGAAAAGAAGAGCCTGAAATCCGCTTCATCGTCAAGAAATATACGACTATGGATAGAGTCACTCACGCTGGGCTGGTGTATCGTACACAGTACGGCCTGTCCATTATTTGCTAAATCACGGAGGAGAGTGCATATACTCCAAGCAGTCTGCGAGTCTAATCCAGACGTAGGCTCGTCAAGAAATAAGAGAAGCTTGGGTTTGGCGGCAAGTTCGACGCCAATGGTCAAACGTTTGCGCTGCTCTACGTTGAGACCTACAGGAAAAAAAGAACAAACATTACTCTGGTTTCCACGTTTCCAAAACATTGACAAGCATACCTTCCCCTGGAACACCAACAACAGCATCGGCATATTTTTCCATTCCCAGTAAACGAATGATCTCGGAACAATACGCGACCTTCTCTTCATCCGGGACGTCTCTAGGTTGTCGGAGACGAGCGCTGAATATCAATGCCTCTCGAACCGTTGATGTTTGAAGATGAAGGTCCTGTTGTTGTACGTATCCAGTCTTTCGTTGGAAGGATTCGTCTCTCTGATGTCCATCGACGAACATGCTTCCCGTAACGACGCCCATGGTGACTCGACTGGCTAGAACGTCCAAAAGAGTGGTTTTTCCCGCTCCCGAGGCACCCTACGGGATGGACCGATGAAAGGATGAGTAATATGTATCTCGAGAGCGGAGGAACTTACCATCAAGGCAGTCAATGTTCCGGGCTCAACCCATCCATCGACATTATCCAGAAGACGCCGAGGCGCACCCTTGATTTTGATATCGTAACACACGTCCTCCCAGTGGAATATCGAAGTTTGTTTCTGCAGTCCAGCAACGTCCTTAACGCCTGTTGGCTTCTCTTTGATATCGTCCTTGATGGGACGAGCAGATTCCTCGTCAGTTGCTTTCTTCAAACTTTCCTCATGCGGAACATGACCTCGACGAAATACCAATACTTCACCCTTGCTCTTTGCTGCAGTGATGTATTCGGTCGCGATGAGACAGGTTGCCAGGAAAAACACCGTAAAGGCCCAGATGATTCCGAGATTCCTGATTAAAAAAGAGGTGAGCAACTAAGCACCAGCGTCAAGAGAATATCACACATACCTCCACATATGCGACCTGAAATAATGGAAGCTAGCGGCCAGATACGCTGTACCTTGAACAACATCGGACCCTGCCTGAGCCCCAGTCGTTGCACAAACATGCTGAGTACCACTAGCATTCGTATAGCCGAATCCGCTTGGAATAAATGAAGTACAAGGGAATTCGCGACGATCAAATTCGTTAACCATCAAGCTCTCAAACGCATAAGCGATTGGGTTGATATAGTTGATCCATCTGAACCACGGATGCATATCCGCGATAGGAATCGTAAAACCAGTGTAAATGATGAGACTGAGCATGATAATAGCAGCTGGAGCCATGGCCTGAGATATTGTCCGGGATGAAGCACCGATAGTACGGAATATCATAGACATCGTTAGGGTGCAGGAGAAAGAGAATAGCAGGAAGATAAAAAAGTGGGCAGGTGTACGCCGTAAATTGGTCATGAAGTAAAGCGTGAGATTGAAAGTAACACTATGGCAAGTCAAGGAATCAGCTTCGTTCTCGTGGCAGAGGCAAAGGTAAGCTGTCGGCTTACGCGGTAATCATCTTTGCGGGAAGGTCACAGAGCATGGCAGAAACTGCCTCCGAGAAAGGATGATAAAAAGCCATCCGGGAGTGCTTCTCGACAATGGGTCGTTGCTCGTAGAGGGTCAGAATCTAAGTAACGCGGTATGTCAAAGAATGCAAGCAGATAGGTGCAAGAAGCCCACCTCGAGAACACTACTGAAGGCGTTCATGAGGATCGCCCAAAATAGTAGCGCTCCTCGAGAGTAGAAACTCCCTGTGTTGCTCGGCAGATTGTAGAAAATACTCGATATAATCAGACAGAAAAAGAAATTGCCCAGGATTGTGGTGAAGAAAAGGGACATGTCTCCTCGCAGGCGGTAGTAGCCTCGGGTCAAACATAGTTTGATTTGCATTGGCACAGAAATCGTGTAAGGTGACCTCGAGCCGCTGAAAAAAAGAGATAAGACTCGAATGAAAAAAAAGAAAGAATTGCACAAACAGGGTCTTCGCTTGGGTACTCTTCCTAGACGCTCTAAATCTGTCTAGTTGTTCACCACCGATCGGGTACTGTTGGTTAAACTGTTCGATTTCTTCGAGCAACATCTTTCGATCGAGGCTCTCTTTCCATCTGCGTGCAAATTCGTCTGGGGTTCGTGGAACTCGGAACTCGAAACCAGTTCGTGCTTGTCGTTCAGCTGGGTTCGTCAAGGACTAGAAAAGGCATAAGTCTGTACAACTGTACAACGTCAAGCAGGTATGGCTCACAGTCAAGAAATCAGCAGTGGTCTGTCGATCAGGACAGTGGAAGCCCATGTCAACGAAAAACTTTTTTGCATCGCCCGTAGGTCCAAAGTAAATCTGTCGTCCTTCATAGAGAACAGCGACTTTGTCGAAGATCTATCAAACGTCACTGAGAGAGATCGAGGAGGTATCAAGCTTCACGTACATCATAGATACTCTGAGACGCCTGGTAAACCGCGATGATGGCTGTAGAGCCTTGATATTTCGATGAAATGTTGACGTTCTTGATAAATTCTAGGGCTGTAGCACTGTCCAGCCCTCGCGTGCTGTTATCCCAGCACTGCAGCGGAGATCCTGCTAGCACTACTTCGGCCAAACTGACTCTCTTCCTTTCACCGCCACTGACTCCACGAATATAATCGTTCCCAACTTTCGTGTCAACAGTGTGTGAAAGGCCGAAGATGGCCATTACAACGTCCTTCATGTGTTCGGCCCATTGCTCACGGGTAACCCCCGGTAAGCGCGTACGAGGGGTACGTGCTCTCGCAGCAAACGACAGCGTTTGACCGACAGTAAGGTTAGGGAAATGGACTTCCGTCTCGGCATTGTATACGACTTCACCACGAAAGTCCTTATGCATGGTCTTCCACGGGATACCTAGCACAGAAAGCAATATCAGCGAGAGATAGTAACATAAATTGCATGCCAACCTTGGTAATTAATCTTGACATCGTCTCCAACGTAGAAACCATGTGTCTCACCAGACAGCGTTTTCAATAACGTTGTGCAACCACTGCACGCGTGTCAGATTGATTAGAATAGTGATTATGGGATGAACATGCTCTTCACCTGCCAGGAGGACCGAGGACGACGAGCATTTCTCCGTGCTTCACGAGCCCTTCGAAATCCCTCAAAATATCGACTCTCTTCCCCTTCCGACCAAACAGCCCAGCGATCATGCTTGGAATATCGAGCAAGACATTCCCCACGGTCTTTTGATGGTCAGCAGCCGAGCCATATCCATGAACGTTCAGATTGGTGAAGCTAAGTCCGGCCGTTCTAGTAGGATATCGTTCTGGGTCACGAGAGGTTATGGCGAGGAGGGAACGAATCCATTTTGTGTAATCAAATTTGCCGGAGAGGGGATCCAATGATGCGTCCGTGGTTCCGATGAAGGGGTTTTGGTCGACGGAACCAGAATCCTGTACCTTGCTTGACCGAGCGCTCATTTTGGTCACCGTCCGCGCCAGTTGGGTGACATGGTCAATCTGAGTGCCTTGGAGAGAAACAGCTTCTGCTTGGGAGCTAGAAGCAGAATCCGAAGACCACTTTTCGTCCGCCATGGGAGGAGACGGGGAGAAAGAGGTTCAAAATCATGCAGCTCATGGGGATCACCAGAAATATACGAGAATGCGGGATGAGAGAACCCGCTGACGTGCTAGAAATGACCTTGTCCGCCCGCCGAAATCTGGGAAGAATCCATTGATGGTTGATTTGAGGTGGACAGGTGGCAGTGAATGAAATATTCCGGGACAAACCGGCGGCTTTTCGGACCCTCAGCTCACTCCTCAGGCCAGCGCTCCAGCGATATGTACCAGCGGTGGCGCTAAAGTATATATTCATTTCGATACAGCCTCTGATTTTAGTTACACGGTCCATATTCGGCGTTGGCGGCATGAGCCATAATTCCGCTAGCCAAACCTTGAACGCTGAATATAGATCCACCCTTGCGTATAGCTATGATATCAGCTTCTGTTCGCGAGAGTTGCGAGCGGAGCTTACCTGATTAGCCCCATACCAGACAGACCCGATGTCAAGTTGACGATCAGTAGCGGTGTGTTGAACGGCCGCACTCTGGGCGCCTATGAAGGAACCGTATTTGGTGATCAACTCTGGGTGTTTGGACTGGACATTGGCAAAGGTGATAAGGTATTGTAGGTGCTTGAGCCAAATCCCCTGTACAAGGCGCTCAATAAAACCACAAGAATGTTCCAGCGAAAAAACTCATTCTAACTTTGAAGATTTGCTATTATGTATGGCAGCCGATTAGACTGAGTCATTCGCTCATAGCTGATAATGTCCATACCTGGTCCGTGTCGCACGGTGTACCCTCCAATTTCACGTCGTCGCAAGACTCTTTCAAAACACCGTTTACTGTCAAGTTTCTTATGCTGGCGTCAATCGTGATCTCAGCCTCCGAAATTAATGTTTCGTTTCCAGTCGCTGCATACAGAGCTCCTAGTCCTGATAGAATGACGCCTTGATTATAGGTCCAAGTGGTCTGAGATTTTTGCGTCAGATTCCCTGAAAAACGGAGATTGGACCCCTTTACCTCGCCATTGTTTACACACGTGCCGAATTCAAGACCATCGTTAAACAAACCTTGGGAGTTACGCATCCCGGAACCTTCAACTAGAAGACCGATTGAGATGAGATCCACCCTCGGCTGATTCAAGACGTACTCCAAGCCCAAGCCTAAGGAGGAATCGTATGATATTAGCAAAAAAAATCAGAATTCATGACGTTCGTGTGAAACCTTTTTGGCATTGTCGAGGTACGTTTCATTCTTAAACCGCAGGTAACCTTAGCGCCAGAGTAAGCAGGTTTGTCATAAATGAAATGGAGGGAAACGGCAGGAGGAGGGGACTAACCCTGCGCAGATAACGTCAAGAATAACTCGTTCGTAACCGCGTTCTTGTACGTGTGATCCACGGTCCACCAAACTGTACGGCCACGAGTCAGGTCAAGAATATATGGGTCAGATCACTCTTACCTCCTCCGCCACATGTGTCGTCCCAGTTGGAAGCAATAAAATCATACACGGTCGCTGCAGCTGCCTGAGCGCAAAACCAGGATAAACGAACACGTGTAAATACAAAGTAGGAAACAAGCTCACAAAATAGTCGGCCACGTTAGACTCCCCATGCGCGGCCTTGTAATCGGCCATTGTCCACAAAGCAAGGACAGCCCACTACATGATGGGAAGAAACTCAGCAGAGATAGGAGGGCGATAAAAAAACACACTCACTCCAGCGTCATCAACAAATGGTCCCGTAAACGTTGACCAGTCGGTAAATGGAATCAGAGCAGCTTGTCCTAGGAATGTAGTGTCGGCGAGGCCATCGAAATCCGTGCGACCAGTTTGGAGCATGAGCAAGTGCAAGGTTTCCATCGTGTTCTATTATGTATAATCGGTGCATAGACAAATATCAGGTGAGAACCGCCTCCTACCGAATCTGTCCAGAAAGATCCATCGAAGGAGCTACCGTTGACCGGGTCATAATAGACGCTGTCGTAGTGCTGCGCTTCCTTCTATGTAACAAAAAGAAACCAGGTCATCAGAAAAGGCGGACTGATTTATTAATATAGGGACATACGAAACTCAATGCTACAGTCGAAGCGCATTCCGCTCTGCTTTTTATTCTCTGCCCAAAGGCGCGCCCCAACGACACAGTACCGATAGCAATGAAGACTTGAAGAAGGGTGTTTAAACGCATGGCAAAATTTTACGGCAGCCAAGCGTCCACGTCTGAGGATATCTATACGACGCACTAGGCACAAATTCGAGGGAAGATAGACACTGGAGGAGGTGCAAGCGACCCGTGCTGGGCGAATCACACGGCTGCGAAGCACGTGGAGCTCAAGATACCGACTTTGAGTGCGCCAGGGGTGTTTCCATTCATGAATTGGGAAGTTGAGCACGTCTCTTGTCAAGGAGCTATTGGGATTTGAAGTTCGGACTAGCTCGTGACCACCGTTCATCTTCTCGGCATAAGGGGCGGTATGGTACTCTTGTGAGAAATTCTTTGCTGATTAGGCTCAAGAATTGTGCGGAATGCTGAGCCAAGGAAAGTCTACGCTTAACAAGGCACCGGGATGAATAGTATTTTCAAGACTCACATTTCCATGGACCACGCGCTCGACTCTGACCAAGACCACCACCACGACTTAGAGCTACCAAGCACCGTCACGATAGAACGAATCTCTTCGATATTCTTGTAGTGACCGTGCCACCTGTTTTGGAAAATTGGAAGATTCGCCGGGGGAGAACATGGTGGAGAAGGATTAAAAAATTTAACAACGGATGAGTCGGGCCGCCTCAACGGCGTGACTCACACCGCGTCTGTGGCGTGAGAACTATAATCCACGAGCGCTTCCTATTTGATACTATTTTACTATGTAGAGTAGAGTATATGTACTGTTTATATGTACGTAAGATTAAAATATTGCGACTTCTCTATTGAGATAATTTTATTGCAACGACAGACGAAAATCTACATCTTCTGGTCCCCAACCTCTTGACGATCTACCATTTATGCTTCTCTGAGACAGGTGCAAGCGCAACGACTCTCGTTCTCTTGACCTCTAGACCCTTGTTTCCAAAGTATCTTTGAGTCTCAAAACTCCAATGTACGGATCTAATCGCCCTGGTAAGTCACGTACTGCATTCAACTGTACGAATCAAAACATACCCAATAATCCAGTCCTCCAATCCCTTGATATATCGACGAACCATATCATCGATCTCTGGCCCCCAACTTGGAAGATTTTTACTAGTTTCTACAAAGCTTTTGGTAGCTTGATGACATAAATCACCGACGTGATTGGAAGCGCTCTGCAGGGTATGCCCGTGATATTTCATGAGGATAGTGAGCATGTTATACTCTGCGTCGTCGCGGGACTGCTCAACGTCGTAGGACCAAATATCCTGAATAAATATTGTTATTCAAGAATCATAACGGGCATAAAAAAGGCCACTGACATTCGACCAAGTCACTATGTCATTGGTTAATTCATCGAGAGCCTGCATGTGCGGATCCTCGACGACACAATCGGGAAGATCAATTCCTAGAGCATATCTAGTGGTGCTCAGTCAGTTGAACGAAGTTGGGCCCTGTTAGAGTCAAAACTCACTCCATGAAAGCCCAGGTAGTTTTACAGCCTACCAAAAATTTGCGTCGTTACCACCATTGCCACAGGTAAAGGAGAAAGAAATTACGAACCAGAGTTATCCCTTCTGAACTCGATATAGGACTCCAGATCGGGAGTGTAACCTGCGTCGCGTGCCCTGGCCTGCGTTAGAGTAGAGTCGAAGTAAAGTTGAAGGGTTTTCTTGAATCGAGCTTGGAATCCAGGGCCCGCTCTACCATCGCGGATGCAACGTCTCCAGAGACTGGTCAATATCTTAGCATACATATCAAAAACAATGAATCAGAAATTCGTACTCTCTCGCCACCCTGGCAGCATTGATCTCGTCTTCAGGCTCGTCTTCAGGGAAATACAAAGCGTTCATTACAGCTTCGGAAAGATGTTCAGTTTCCCTGTTAAGCATTCCATCGCTGATGTTATCCCTAATAAAATATTAAGTCTGGCCAGGATGAAGCGTACTGTAAAAAAGAGCTTACAGATGGAAAAGATAGTTGAGATAGTCTGCCACGATTCTGAGACGGTAATCTGATATTTGAGGACTTGTGTAGCAATATCCTGCCAAAATACCGCTTTTCAAACCGTATACAGCTTTCCTACGCTTTTCATTCAATTGTGGGCAAGCGTTATCGAGCCAAAGAGCTGATTCAGCTGAGATGGCGTCTCCGCTGGGATGGTAGGCAGTAGGGAACGGACAGTCGGAAATAAGATCTGGTAAAGTAAAGCAAGTAGTGGTGGGAGTGATCTCCGAGTCTTGGTGTGTAAACTCTTGGTGAGTATACGGTGCTATTTTTTCGGTCTCAGTGTTGGTGTTGTAGTTCATCTGAGATTGAACGGCGAGCATGTGGCAAATAGGGGGATGAGTTTGTCGAAAATAGGAGATGAGCTGTTAAGAAATGCACTGACATATCCAGTGTAGTATTTAAGTATTTTTCTGTACCGTCGAATCAGGAAAAGCACAAATTCGGCGCAATCTCACTCCGTCCCAACAGTGCTTCGAGAAGGGTGACTAAAACATTTTGGGAACCATCGAGCTTGCGGTCTATAGTCTGGACATCTCTCCCGCTACCGCTCCTCAGTAGCCGCCTCAGGGCCCGGCAATCGGACGTATGAGGATTCTGGATTAAGAATTGAACATTTTTCGCACATACGGTGGTGCTGAGACGGCGCTTCCACGCGTAATCGTCGTTGTCCTTCATCTACATTCGTAATAGTATGATGATGCGGTAAAGTCCGACTAGTAAAACAATAAGCTCCTGATTTATCGGATCCTAAATTTCCATGTTTGGCCTCAGGGTATTCATCCTCAAACGCGAGGTTTGACCGAAGTCCAAGGCTAGGATTCGCATGTACCATTAAGGGCCCGCATTCAATGCTGTATCAGTTTGCCACGGTTTTCGACGAGGGCTAGTATAGATCGAGCCGCGAGACGGCAGCTTGAAGTGCCGATGAGATCACGAATCTTGTTCCAGTGGTTCAAGTCGTATCGTTTGTTTACACTATTGTTTGAGATGCGTATGTATGCTCCAGGCAGTTTTGGAAGACTCCTGGTTGGAAGACTCAGGTGGATATCGAATTGATCGGCAGTGCGTTCGGCAGCGCGCTCCGGGTCTGACGTAATTCGGAAACTAGTAAATGATCAACGGCTGCGTGTGCATAGGATTTCCGCTGAAAACTGGGTCAGTACCGCCGCAAAAGAAGGAAGAAATGCCGTCATCGGGTTCGATGCCTATCAGTGGCTGGAAGAGATGCCCGGGCCGCGCACATCCGCGCGCCCGCATAGAGGCTAGTAGGTCCTCAACAACGTTGAGTGTGTGCAACCATTTAATTTCACAGCCTATCGACCTAATTTCTTTCGCCGAAGAGACCTCGCTTTTCCTCTCCACTCCATATCGATCCCGATACGGTATAGTAGTGCTCGGAGATCGATAGATATGTTGACGGTGTTAAAATCGGGTGCGAACCTATAGATAGTGATCAATTCTTAATACTATGTAGAACGTCATTACACATCTAAACACGATCAGAAAGCCTCTTTTAAGGCGCTGTAGCCAAATCATAAATGTTGTATGGGGTGATTCCATTCTTTATCCAATGCAAAGAAAATTAGCCACAAAATATCGGTCTCCAAAACGGCCCTTTTGACCCCGATCAAACACTCATTCTGCAACTTATACCTGCCAATTTGAAAACAGCAATTCAGTAAGCTCTTCATCAATCTTTACTTGCCTTGACTTTGCCGAAACTTGATAGGAACGAGTTCCAAATTCAAACATAAATCTGAGAATGAGATTTTTTTTTGTGTGCTGATCAAATACTTACTCAGTGGAATGATATTACAGCTGTTTGCAAAATCCATGACAGTTGATCAAATTTTGATGTATATATGTTGGATCAAGGACTTTTAAAATTTCACGTCAGGTGATGCAACTTGAACGGCCTTTTTCTATAGCCCACCGCTTGTAGTACTAAATCCGACAAAATCCCTGAATACATCAAAAGCGACTGCTAGTGAAACCTTTAAAGATGAGTTATAATCCTGGTTTGGAAGATGACAAATTTGGCACAGAGCAGCAATCTGTCCAAAAGTCCATGCGCCGAGCCTGTTGCCTGAGAAATTTTCGCGCCAAAAAAAAGAGCAAGAACAAGCATCTCATGTGACCGAGATTAAAAATTTTGCATGTCTTCAATTGGACATATATGGACATCAAATTGATCAAACTATTATGAATTTTGCAAACAGCTGTAATAACTCATTGATGGCGATTTGACCGTGACTGAACTCATATTGTGTGGGCTGACATTGGGATTATCTCTGGAAACCGGCCTGCATTACAGCTGTTTGCAAAATTCATGACAGTTTGATCAAATTTAATGTCTATATATATGTCCGATTGAAGACTTGCAAAATTTTGACTCTCGTCAACATGAGATGCTTGTTCTTTGCTCTTTTTTGGCGCAAAATTTCTCAACAATAGGCTTGGCCCGTGAACTTTTGGGCAGATTGCTGCTCTGTGCCAAATTGGTCATCTGAACCAGATTATAGTCATCTTTAAAGGTTTCACTAGCAGTTGCTTTTGATGTATTTCAGGGGAGTTAGGCTTATACTACAAGCGGTGGTGAGCCATGGAAAAAGGCGTTCAAGTTGCATCACCTGATGTGAAAATTTTGCAAGTCCTTGATCTAACATATGTACATCCTTAGTGCTGCCGGCTGGCGCCATCCCCAACTCTTGTGTGAATCCAGCTCTGAGTTTACAAGTATACAACAACATAATCATTTTGTTAACGAGGTGAACACTGCTTTGTGAGCAGTAGACCATTGGGCATCACCTATTTTCTAGAGCTGATGGCAGTCTCCGCAACTGCAATATGCAATGTTGACTCTATACTATTGTCCTACTGTTTTTTCCCGCTCCTTGACACTTGCTTGTGTCACAA